>APFE031311989.1:91920-146916 GCA_000404065.3 Pinus taeda | reverse complement strand
AAAAATATTAATGCATCATAACCCACACTTTACCTTAAACTTGATGACAAAGTAGGTCACAAAAAAATGTGACTGCCTATGGCTCTGATCCTTCTAGCCCTCTTTTTCTCTCGGTAAAAGTGTACAGTGATAAAAATAACAATAATGAACACACAAATAACAATAATGAATATGTCATTGATTCAGTAGGAATTCAACTTCTCAAATTATTGGCAGAGTAATCATTTGGACCGTATATCTAGCACATTTAAACTTGAGAACTATTAAGGGTTCTCGCCATGATTTTAAATCTATAAGGTTTGTCACTATCAATTTAAATCTATTGCAATTGATATAGTAGATACATGAAATGCTTAGAGCACTAGAACTCATTTATTTAACCGAAAAGGGCTACCGTTGTCATTTTATTATGCCTAGATTTGACTTGTCAAGCATACCTAAATACTATGAGAAGTGGGTTTAAACTTAACACATTAGTGTACTATGCTAAGTTTAATGAAAATATGTAGAAAATGCATCAATTGAGTGTTTTAAAAGTGCAATAAAGGCTAATCCTGAGTACTTTTAATTTGTTAATTTGGGAGCTGGATTATTTCAATAATCAACCTAGCTTTCCACAACTATCCTCCATTCTACCTTTCCACAACTATCCTCCATTCTACCTTTCCACAACTATCCTCCATTCTCACCAATCATCATCTTTTGTCTGTAAGTAATCTACATTGAAATCACCCATATAATGACAATGTTAGTGAAGCCTTGCACTAGAGCTATGCATTGCAACGTGTGGGGATTGGTTTAAGCATACATCATGGACCAAGTTTTGATACTAGTGGTACCCAAGAGGAGTAACAAGAGGAGCAACAAGAGCTATTATGTCTTTAATCCATTGATCCCCAATGCAAGCAAGGTATTTCCTCCTTCGACATTGATAATAATGGGGAAGCTTGATAAAATTAATGACAAATCTATAGAATTTTGTCGTGCCATGGAAGATGTGCAAAGCTTTGCTTATGTAGAGCTTCTTTGCACAAGGGAAAGGAGGAAATTTGTTCAACACCGCTCCCTCTTGACCGCCCACATAAAGGACCTAGGAGCACTTTAGTTATGAAAATGTTGGGTATAAAAGTAGCATAGCATTGAGTAGAATAGTAACATAAAGTTAATTGTAGAGAACAATAGCAGAGAAATTTGTTCAACACTCCCTCCCCGCTCTCAGTCGCCTAGGTAAAGGACCTACAACCACATTTGTTCTCACAACATTGGGTATAAAAGTAGCATAAACTTGTTAGCTTTAATTGCAGATTTGTTCAACACCCACCCCCCTCGCTGATGTAAAATACTTGCAACTATGTTAGTTTTGGAATAGTTGGGTAGAGTAGCAGTGTGAGAGTGTCTATGACCAATAGAAATTAGAAAAACCATTTCTAGAAAATTTAAAAAATATTTCTGAATTTATGGAAAAATATAAATATTGAACATTTTCTTAAAACTTTGGTTAAAATTGCAAAATCACAATAAAGTAATGCAAACGCAACACACATTCACTGTGAGTTAAATACTATAGTCCTTAGCCAGTAAAGACTAATAAAGATAAATAATTATAATAAAGAACTAATAAATAAATAAATTTAAATATTACAAAAGTATAATAATAAAAAAAGAAGAGAGTGGAAGTGCATCCAAGGATTCAGCCAGGAATAGAATCAAGCTCTTAACATACCAAAATATTAAACTTAATATTCAATTGTGCAATAACTATATGCATCCCTAGTGTTCGTTAGTGTAATTTATGACATTTTCAGGTATCCTCAAGCTAAGAGTTGTAACGGCTTGTTATGGAAAACTTTAAACAAGGAAAGGAACAAAAATATCTCTCACAAATCTGAATGCCCAAACAAAGGATTTCTTGATGGGAATAATAGAAACACAAAACACACATAAACTATCAAAGGAGACATATCGCACATAACATATTATGAGACCTTGGGAATTGAGATGATGATCTAAATATGATGACAAAATCTCCCAAAGCCTCAATTTTGCATTTGCAAATC
Source organism: Pinus taeda (assembly GCA_000404065.3). Classification (NCBI taxonomy): domain Eukaryota; kingdom Viridiplantae; phylum Streptophyta; class Pinopsida; order Pinales; family Pinaceae; genus Pinus; species Pinus taeda. The sequence goes on along the minus strand of APFE031311989.1, from coordinate 144,859 downwards.
AGAGTAATGATTTAAAATTAAGTATTAGTTAAGTTAAATTAATTCATATAGAAAAATAGTTTGAACCATTTATGGTATATATTGGTAAAATGTATTGAGGGCTTTGAGACATCTATTAATTATAGTTATTTCCCAAATTTATTGCAAAAATTATTGAAATATGTATCAATATTAACTATTTATAGAAATTAATGTAAAAAATTAATGATATAGCTATCTATATGGTGAGATTGTGATAAATGGTACAAAATTTACATGTCTTATTATTATTGACTGATCAAGTCCTTCATAAGTGTGTAATGCCAATCTATTTTCCTCTATAACTGATTTATCATGTATTCCTTGCATGTAATGTCAATCCATTTAGCTCTAAGGATTAAGAGAAGACCTTATTTTTCCATTAATTTTTAAATTTCCAAATCTCACTTTACACCCTTCATTAGCACATAAGTTTACATATTTCACAGTAAACATGAAAATATGGTATTGAAGATACATTTCCATTGCTTTTGTAATTCCTTGGATAGGAATTTCTAATTTCTTTCCCCTTGTAGAGGAACTCTTCACCAAATGAGGATTAAGGAGGGAGTCTCCCATAACACTAGCATATGACACCTATTTTCTTTGGCTAATTGAATACCTTGGTAGAGGGCATAAGCTTTATCTTTGCTTGTTTGTCATGCCTCTCCCCATGAATACTGCAACTTCAACTTTCGACTATAGATGGATTATGATGTAATTATTTTAATGTTTATCCATGCTTATGAGTCAATAAGAGGATAAACATGTCTATTTTGAAATAGGTCTTCAAGAATTTTAATTTAATTAATAATAATTATTAGGTGGATAGTAGTAATTTTACCTCTACTAAATATTCTAGAATATTCATAGTAGTATACACCATTGAAAAGTTTAGATTTATCTCCAAAGCATTATGCTCGTTTTTCCCTTTTAATTAAATTTAATTTTGGAATAGGTTTCCATAATTTTAATTTAATTATTTATAATAATTAGATGGATGGTAGGGATTTTACCTCCAAGGAATATTATATAATATTCATAATAGTATACACAAATCAAAAGTTTAGATTATCTTCAAAGTAGTTATGTTTTTTTTTGGGTGTTTTAATTAAATTAATTGATAAAAAACAAAGTCATATGAACAAGTGTCATATCAAGTGAGTTATGTTTTTTTGGGCATATGGTATTGACGAGCCATGGTTTGGTTCATGTTTGTATAAAACCTAAAGTGATTAAAAAATAATAGTAATTTAAAATAAGTTATAATTTTCTTAGTTATTATTGTGTTAATTTTCTCTATATGTAGTAGTTTGTATTTAATTTATATGGCTATTCATTATAATTTTTATTAAAATAATAATAAAATATGAAAGGTTGTGTGAGAACCTATTTTTTCTTTTTCTAATTAAAATTAATTAGGCATCGAAAACACATAATTTTTTTAATTGTTTTGAAATAATGGCTTACAAGTAAATATGATAAATTCTCATGAATTTGAATGACTCACTATCAAAATGGTATTTCAACAAGAGATATGTTGTATTATTATTATTATTTTTATTAGATATCAAATCTTCTTTTGCCAAAATGATTGCCCAAACAAAATGATATTATATCCATTTTAAATCTAGTCTTGTGAGGTTAGGTAAGGATGAGATTGAAAGAGAATGTAAATCTAAGGGTGATTTTAAGAATTGCCGGGCAGATAGACCAATCTCCCTAGTATCTATGGATATCTAGCGACAAGCAAACCAAACAAATTCTATCTTTCTCTAAATATGTGATTTATAAATAAAAGCCAAGAGATGTTTTAGACCCTACCTCATGTCCAATGCTAGTTTGTGGAAGCCACGCTCCATTCGTCCAAATGAGTTCCTTTTTAAATAACCTACAAACACAAACATGCACACATCAAATAACACCTGCATAGCCAATATAATAAACCATATTTATCATGATGATCAAGGAATTCATGAAATAAACCATAGAAGACAATTTATTGAGAAAAATGAATCTGATTGTATTAACTTTAAACAAAGAAGAAATTTACAACCTTGGTGCCTTGATGTTGTACAAGCTCCTCCCAGGGTCCAAGAAGAATCTCCTCTACTTTGACAAGTTTCACTCTCTTCCCAAAGAGATCAAAAGGTATGTAATCTCTCCTCTCAAGCTCAATTAGGAAGTCTAAATTCCAACAGCATTTACCCTAAAAAATATTCAGCTTTCAACCTCCCTAGCAACTAGCCCAATGCCTCATTTTATAGTGCAGAGGAAGGAAGTTACCAGGTCCACCTTCAAAGGGATAGAGTCCTCCTTCAAAGGGATAAGCTCCTCTCATCAAGGGGTTAGCTCCTTTAGTCATGGGATGCATGAACCACCTAGGAGCGAACTTGCCACCTCAAGATTCCTTCTAGAAACGTCCAGAATTAATCCAAAGTGAGTTTTTAATAATAAACTTGCACCTTTTTAACTTTTACAGGGGTCCACACCCATTCCTTTAGAGACAGAGCGGTCAGGTCCGCAAATAACATGACCAAGGGGTGCGGGACCGCAAGTAATGCTAAGAGAAAGTGCGGAACCAGAGTTTTAGAGATTTTCAAGGAATTTCTCTCATTTTTAAGGCTTGACATGAAGAGCTGAGGTTTAAGACTTGCAAAGGAGGATAGTATGAGTGGTGATGGACTCACACTGACTGCAAAAAGTCATGGTGACAATATTTTGTGTAACAGATTGCCCCCTAAAGTGCGAAGTTTGTAATAGATAGTATTTTTCATCCAAGAAGAGTGAAGTACTTTATCATTTTGAGGATCATCATGTGGAGAGCCTGGTTGGAACCTGTAAAAACATTCAATGCAAAATATATATATATGAGATCATATCGTCGCTGAGGTAGGCATTCCCATACTCAGATCAAAACTGACTAGAAAACTAACTAAACTACTCTGATATAGGAATGATCTTCCAATAAATCACAAGTATAGACACATGTAGACACAGTATGGGCGCAACCATCTATTTATGAATAGTCCACTATATAATGAATACAAAATTCCCCGCAGCCTGGATGGTGGAAACTAGATCTAGGGTCTTGATTTCTACTTCCCAAAATAGTACAATTCTATCCATGTGAATGAATGTGTTGAAGTCGAACATGATAGAAACCACTTGATTACCAGTCAATGATGTAAACTGTTAACAAGTGTGAGAGAAACCACCAGTAATGTCAATGGCTCTCAAAGTACTCAGTACAATCCATGAAATGTGAATAGATGTGTTGATGTCGAACATGTCACGGAATCCTTTGATCAAAAGTCAATGATGCAACATGTTGTCAAAGGCGAGAAACCTGCCATTGAGGCATGCAGATCCCAAGGTACTGATAATTTCTAGATCATCTTTCTAGATAATGAGCTGAAGTTGATAGAAAGCGATCCGTCGTAGGCAAGCCCACAACACGAAATCATAGATCAAGTTTGAAGAAATATAGTTGCAAGGACTGACTTAGGGATGGTCAAGATGGATGACAGATATTTTGCAGATGAATGGTTTATTTGTACAAACCTCTTGAAAAAATAACGATACTGCAGTTGGTTTGGTGACAATTTACCCAAAGCTAATACCCAGAAACCAGCTAAAGACTTTCAATATAGTTTGATTAACTGTTAGGCAAAGGATTTCCCAACCCAGGTGAATAAAAAGTGTCGTGTTCAAGAGTGGTTAAATGTTTTTCTGAGACACAAAGTATGACAAATAGGTTCATTTTTCTCTCTTTTCCCCCACCATTTCTGGCAAGTACCTCTTTATTTTTGACAAGCGTGAGGAGGATAACATTTGCTTGGTTATAAGCTCATCCTTAGGATGAGTCCAACTTAGTTTAAATTTGAACCCTAAGAAGGAGTGGTCTATTCCTGTTTGTAATTGAACAGGTCCTTTACTGTTAAATTTTAACGAGTCTAGTATAGGATAAACTCGGCGTTTTTCAATTTTAGGGAGTTAGAAGAAAAACTTAAGAAAACTCCATGGTTGTCCTTTTTCATAAATTTGTGTCTCCCAAGCCTGAAAAAGTATAAAATAATACTTGAGAGAACCGCTTGACCATTACGATCAAGGAGTACTTTTTATAATTAGTGTCTCTGATCCGAAAAAGTAAAAAAGTGATCAACGACACGTCATTTTATAACCAATATCGAATTTGAAACGACAAAAATCCGGCATTCTTTTCATGTTTATACGGTCAGAAAAGAGCTGTAAGTGGACCGTCTTTTTAATTCCGTTTTAACGAGCTTAAAAATAAGAACTCGACAATCTTTTCATATTTCAGGAGTCAGAAAAGAGATTAAAGATGACTCTAATGATTTTTGTCGAAAATGATCAATTTTTCCTGAAAAATCTGATATCTTGCACAAAAACTCAAACATTACTCATACCTGTTTAAAATAAATAAAAATGCTTCAAAAGTTACCTCTTTAAAGTGAAAAATAAACAAATTAAAAATTCATTTATTCAAAAAAGCTTATAAAAAGGGCTTTTGTAAATTCATTTTTACTGTTTGACTCCAGAGTGAGAAATAGAGCTTTTGGGTAAGAAACTTTCCGTGAAGATTGCGGAAAATCCATTCGTTGGAATCAAACACCGTCACCTCCAGGTAATCCACATCACTTTACTCTTACATTTCAATAGTTTGAAATTTGTTTTTAGGTTTATATTTTGATTTTTTAGGAAGAAATTTGTTTAAAAGTCCGCTCGTGGGGGTCCACAGGCACGGAACGCAAAACCTGTGGACCCCGACTTTTTCGTATGCAGGAAAAAGCCAGGGGCCCGCACCCGCTGTTTAGGCAAAGTGCAGACCTATGCACTGTCTCTAACTAGAGAGTGCGGTCCCCACGACATAGGTTTTAAAATTCCAAATTCTTCAAATTTCGCCCAAAAACTTCGATTTAAATGTTCTAACCTGCCTTTTCTTTCAACGTAGGGTATACATCATGCTTAGTTGGCGGGAAAGGGAGCACGAGGATGTGGAACTCGCCGCAATCAATCATCAACCTTCAATTGATGCATTAAAAGCATGCAATTTATTTAAATTCTTGACCATACCTGGCATGAGGGCCCAGGTGGACTTTTTGTAGTGGCTAGTGGATAGGTGGAATGTGCAAGACTAGTGTTTCATTATTGGTGGCCACCAGCTTGAAATGGAGTTAGAGGACATTTACTTTTTGACTGGTTTGCCTAAGAGAGGTGAACAATTGACTCTATTCAGGACTAGGCCAGGTGGCTAGTCTGTCGATAACCTCCGGCTAGAGTTTTGTAACGACCAAACTAAGGAAAAAGGGATTGATATCAAAGCCATCTCTCATCCTGAACTCAAAGTGATTACATTTATTATCACCAGACTCTTCGGAAGCGAAGAACTACATATGGCCACTGGATCCTAAATGCCGATGGCAGTAGACTGTTTTTGAGGCACCGTCTTCAACTAGTGCGAAGCTGTGTTGGCTAATGTAAAAGGCCAAATGACTAGAGAAAAGAATGGACAACTAAATAACTTTGGATATGGTTTCTTAGTTGTGAGCTTTGGTCTAGAGAGGGTCCCAATGTTGGTCCCACAACATCTTTCCGTGGAAGTTGGACTTCCTCGAGAGCCCAAGCTGATGTATTGGGTTGTAGTTATGGTCCGTCATCCTGAGGAGGGTTCAGAGGTTGTTCGATTTCCTCCTAAGTGTTTTCATTGGTTAGAGAACCAAGTTTTCGCGATTTAGGATTTTCCTTATGTTGGGATGGATTATCATGGTGACCTAGACATGGCTCTTCCGCCAGGAGAGCAATGGGATGACTTAGGTAAAATCATTTTCAACATTTCCTAATTTATTTATTTTTTTTGTTTTTTAAAACTTCCTAAAATTGATAGTAAAATTTTCAAATGTAGATATAGGTCCATGGCGACCAGCCACTCTCTGGCCCTATGAGAGGAAACAACCAGTTGCAGCAGCACCAACCGCACGGGACAAATCTACAGAGACCCTAACCGAATTGGAAAACCATCTAGAGCGTTTGACAGCAGACATTCCAGAGACTAGCATAGATGAAATTCCTCTTAGGCTACAACGCTATGTGATTGGGGTCCCAGGATCTTTCAGGAGGTTCCTTTGGAGGGTGGCCCGTATAGTAGTTTCTTATCGTAATAATCACCAATGATAGGATGATTTCTTGTTGTAGACTCATATGACATTTTTGCTTTTTGTACTATCATTTTTGCTGATCATAAGGTGTTTTTCAACCTATGATCGAAGACGATGTATATATGACACACTTTTACGCTATGCTATATCACTATTACTAGCTATCTTGTAAAACATGTTATCAAATGTTTTTAAATTTACTGTTTGATTATTGCAAATGTCTACTTAACATTCGAGAAGCAATTGCATCTGTATTTAAATATCTTGGAATAAGCTGATATTCAATATAGTCAAATTCACGTTCCAAGAGACGAACTCTCAAAAATAATCTCAATAAAACTGGATTTCTAATGGCATAAACTTTATTAAGCTGTAACACAACGAGTTCAGAATCTAACCTCACAATCAAACTATGAATCCCAAATGAGATGGATTCAGATAATAACTCAATCACTGCACTATACTCTACAATTTTGTTCGTTGTTTGACCGAGGCTTACCCCACGCATAGATACCAACTCATCAGAAGGTGAATAGATAACCCAAGCTGCGGAAGAAATGTTCCATGTATTATGAAAAGCACCATCAACAAAACCAATGTACGTTTGAAGAGACGTCGACATCTGCAATATCAAGAGTAAAATAAAGATAAGCAGAAATAATGACAAAAACACTCTCTAAACTAAGCACACTTTTCTAGTCTAAAACACACCAGCTAGAAAGAAAAACTAACCTAACCAAAATCTCCACACCCAGATTTAAGCATAATATCTCTTCAGATAGAGACCATTTCTGGGCTTACCTAATGAGACACTGTCAAAGTCTACCAATTCATAGACCCCTTTTTCCACCTTTCGCTTAACAACATAAGGACGATGCCACATGGGTACGAATTTTCTAGCACCTAACTTATCATTTGCTTGATCGTACAGTAAGACTAGGTCTCCTTCCGAAAAATTACGAGGTGTAACATTTGGATTGTACTGAGCTTTAATACGTTTGGCATGAGTTTCGATTGCTAATGCAGCATCACGTCGATTCTCATCTAGCTGAGCCAAGTACAACAAACATTTCTCCTCTTCAGAAGTGGCTGGAAGTAATTCTATGGCCATTTACAATGACGGGATTTCGCATTCAATGGGTAACACAGTTTCCAAACCATAAACTAGTTGGAAAGGAGTGAAACCAGTTGATGTTTTTACTGAGGTTCGATATGCCCAAAGCGCTAAAAGTAACATGTTATGCCAATTCGACCTATGAATCTGAATGATTCGTCGGATCATAATGACTAGAACTTTGTTGATGGCTTCAACCAGACCATTAGCCTGTGGGTAATATGGAGTAGAACTATTGTGACGCAGGACAAGTTGATCTTTTAGTTCAGTAGAACTATCGTGACACCATGATCAGTGATAATCACTTGTGGAACACCGAACCTAGCAATTATATGATTGAAAACGAAAATCGCAGCAATTTTTCTGTCTGCTAAAAATGTAGGCATCACCTCGGCCCACTTGGTAAAATAATCTAGCACAAGGATGATATATGCATGCCCCCCGGCCGAGTGAGGGTTACATGTAATAAAATCGATACCCCATTTCGCAAAAGGACTGACGACAATTATAGGGTGGAGAGGAGTAGGTGGAGCGTGCATCTTTCGATCAAAAATTTGGCAGTTGTAGCATTTTCGGACCACGTCAATACAATATTTAAACAAAGACGACCAGAAATAGCCAGTGCGCAATATCTTTTGGGCTGTGGAAAACCCAGACATATGACCGCTACACGCTCCAGAGTGACAGTCATTTAAAACCCTTTCAGCTTCCTCATGAGTTAAACAACGTCAGAAAATAGAGTCCGCCCCATGATGATAAAGTGTATCTCCAATAATTTTGTATTGTTGGGAATGGAATCATATTTTCTGACATTGAGATCTTGAAATTTTACGCCAAAAGGATTGGGTTTGGAGATAAACTATGATATCTCTATACCATGGATCAAGAGTGGTGATTAGAAACAAGGATTTGTCTACAATAGGCTCTTCCACCACAATTTCAGTATCAGCACGCAGGAAGTCACACATCCACTCCACAAAAACTAAAGATTTCTTTGACTTAGATTTTTCAAACTCCAAGTCAAATTCCTGCAAGATAACAATCCATTTGGAATACTTGCCCCCTAGCAAGTGTTTTGTCAGAATATAGATCATAGGGTTACAGTAAAAAATTACAGTAGTTTTGCATAGTAAAATGTAATGACGAAATCATTGGACAACTTGAACAGCTTCCAAGGCCAATCTCTCCACGTGTGAGTATTTTAGCTCAATTGGATTCAAAGTTCGACCAAGGTAATAAATCACATGTTCACTACCAAATTCATCTTCATGAAATAACACCATTCCGATGGTGGAATGACATGTGGCGAGATATAAGAAGTAGTCCTAGTTGTATTTGGGAGGATGCAATAACGGTGCATGGGTCAACGCGTGTTTTAGTGCATCAAAAGATTTGTCAGCTATCTCATCCCAAAAGAATGGAGTGTTTTGTTTCAACAACCTGGTAAAACCCTTTGTTATCTCGACGTAGTTAGGAATGAATCGACGTAAAAAGTTTTCTTTCCCTTGCAAACTTTGGATTTGGCGAAGAGTCGAAGGAGGAGGCAATTTGACAATAGCTTCAACCTTCGAGGGATAGACACGAATGCTGGCTTTCGAAACAACAAATCCCAGTAACCGACCCGTTCCTATACAGAAACACATTTGTGTAGATTCAACCTAATTCGATAATGCCTACATCTCATAAAGATTACTCTTAAATGAATGAGATGATTAGCTCTACGTAATGAATGAGCAGGTAAATCATCGAGATAGGGTTGCACAATGTGCTTGATGTCATGAAACGTATAAGACATGGCCCTTTGAAAAGTTGCTCCAATGTTCTTCAGCACAAAAGGTAATTTGCAATAAGCAAATTTCCCCCATGGAAAAATGAAAGCCATTTTTGGTTGATCAGCAGGTAGAATGTTGATTTGATTGTAACCGGAAAAACAATCCATAAAGGAGAATATTTCACTGCCGGCACAATCATCAATGATTTGATCGATATAGGGAGTTGGATAATTATCTTTTGGACAGACTCGATTAATATCCCTATAATCGATACATATTCTTATCATTCCTTGCTTTTTATTAACAGGAACAATATTCGATACCCAATCCGTTAAGGGAATTGAATAAATGAAACCTGCTTTAAGTAATTTTTCAACTTATGCTTTAATAGCAGCAGCTTTTCGCGGGTGAATCTGATGCAAACGTTTCCGGATGGGTTTAGCATCAGGGTAAGTTTTAATTTCATGAACAACAATTGTTGGATCAATTCCTGGCATTTCCTCATATGACCAGGCAAACACATCGTGGAATTCTTGAAATAGGGCCTTATATGTTTGAAATTCATCTTCCGTATAGGAGGCACCTATATGAATGTTTTCAACAATTCCAGGTTTGACTGAAATGTCAATAGGAACCGTTCGAGAAATATTGCCCAAATTTAACTGAGAATCAGGATTTTGCAATGGATTCTGTGGTTCCTTGACATAACTAGTCGTAAAAATAGATGAAAAATCATTTTCAAAATGATCAATCTCAGGTAGGAACGAAGATCTATGATGAAGATCTTCCCATGGTAAATCATCAACAGACAAGATTTCACGGATCTGCTCATCAGCATGAACAAGTTCGGAAAAAGCTGTTGAATCTATTTCTGATGTTGAAAGTGATTCTTCATGGACTACATTCATTAAGTTAATTTCGGTTGAAGAAGGGTCAGAAAACGACTGTACGACCTGATATGAATTTCATAGGGACTCAAAGGCATAGCATCACCAAATGAATCCATCTTAGATTCGGAAGGTATGATCTAAGGATCATCATAAAAAATAGTGTCTGATGAAATCATATGAATGGTTGCAGTAAAAGGCGATACGTTAGGAGGAGGAAAGGAAAAAGTTCCTAGTAAACTAGAATCTTTAACTAGTCCTACTCCAACATCCTTGTAAGGGATAGTTGTTTTACCGACATGCTGGATAATTTCAGAAGAGGCTGGGTTGGATGAATAGTAAGTTAGCTAGTCTATAGTTACAATATTTCCATTATGAGGAAACTTTATAAGCCGAAAGACTGATGAAACAATAGCAATCATAGCATAAGACCAACTACAACCCAAGAGAAGGTTGTAATCTAGAGGGGCATCAACCACTTCCACATCTAGATTAACAGTTTTGCCTTCAACCCCGATAGGTAAATCCCATAGAATTCCAAAAGGATGGAACCCACAGCCATCAAAAGCCTTTAGAATCGTCAGTGATTGATTAAGTGTAGGAGAACCAAGTGATCTCCAACACTGGATCGACATAATACACGTTGAAGCTCCCTCATCAATCACAGTCCTATAACAAGGTCTATTTTTAACTAACACTGGAATCTGGAAAGCCATTTGATGAGGTAAGCAAGGTGTACTATTTTCTAAATCGAATATTATAAGGTTCAAGTCCTGAATGTCAACAGCTCCTATAGCCGACAATAGCAATTTACACTATGCTAGACATGATTGCAGCACCTCCAAAGCCGACATTGCTGAAGGTGAAATAGCTAAATCTTCAACAATGTTATAGTTCTGAGCAGATCTCGCATGTGGATTGAAAGCTGACTTTCGAAGTATACCCTTGGCGGGCGGTTTGGTTACTAAGTCTGGGTTAGGTTTCTCGATCTGTAGTGGATCGGAACTGGGAGTTGAAGTTGATGGGTTTGAATTAGAAGATTCTGCTTCCTTACCACCAACAGGACTTTTACTTCCATAATCTTTTGATCGTGTCACAATCCTAACATGGGACATCATCATTATGGGTTCTTCTGAGGCATTTGAGGAAGAACCTATCATCTTACTGTCTTGACTAGGAAAAGGGTCCTTCAAGACAGCAGGCGTTTGAGAACCTTTGACGATTTCCGCAACCTCAGCGCGATGAGGGTAGTCTCTTGTAAAATTCTCTTCATCACAAATGAGAAAAGGATAACGAGGTTTACGTTTCTCATTAGTAGATTCCATTTTATCTGGTTTCTCTTTCGAATTTTTATCTAATTTATTTTTCTTCTTCCCCTTCTTCTTACTGCCAGAATTTGATTTGGCCGTAGATGACTCTACGACATGAATATCGGCAGTAATTTATGTAGAAGAGTCTCCTGTCAGGGAATCTAGTAAAGTTATGATAGGAGAAGAATTCTAGGAAGATTTCTTCTTACTTTTCATATTAACTGAACCAATCATACCATCAGCGGCATGAGACCCTGAAGGAGCTGCAGTTATTTGATTTTGTTTAGGAAGGTTGGGGATTTTCTTGTGTAAGGTACTTGAGTGCGTATAAACTAGGTCAAGGTACTGAGCTTGAGAAATTACTTGCTCTTCAGTAATGACTCCTGCCTTAGCTACATCCTCAGTGATTTTATGTAATAATGATTTAACAAACCATTCTGCTAAGATCTAATCCAGAATAAAAACTTTCACTAAATGTCATCGACGTCTCCATTCATGAATGTGATATGAAATATAAGTGGACATTGACTGTTTTAATGAAGTTAATAATTATGTGCCATTGTCATATCTGATAGGCAACTGAAAATGAGTTAAGAATGAAGTAGCTAACTAACTAAAATTATAAAAAGTGGCTCGTGGTAACTCAATGTACCACTTGGCTGCAAGACCAATTAGAGTGCGTTGAAAAAGACATAAATGAATTGAATCATCTGAAATGGAGTTAGATGCACACTAGAGGTGATAAGTCATCACATGGTTTGACGGATCCTCTCCTGATTTACCTTCAAACTTTGGAATGTCACTGGGCAACTTATTCGGCATTGGCGGCCAAAACGAAAGATAATTAATCAGATCGTTCATAAGGCGCGATAAATCAGGTAATTCCAAAGTTGCGATGAATGGTAACTGACGATTAGGGTCTCGAAAAACCTGGGTCATGAGACCATCCCCAGGAGGAGGATATCTAGGATAACTTGGAATTGGAATTACATTTGGGATATTATATCCTCCCGGAAAACCAAGATTAACCGGACTGTACTGTGGTTGTTGAGGTTGCTAATAAGTATATCCAGGTTACGGTTGATACTGATAGACTGGGTTCTACACAGCAGGACCGAATTGGTACTGTCCCTGGTACGGTTGATAAGTAAATTGAGGTTGACTTGTTACAACCGTACTTGGACTGGGTTTTCCTACATGCATTTGAACCAAAGTCTGAATTGTAGGTCCAGACTGAGGTAAATATTCTTGAGGAGCTGATGCAGGAACAATAGAAACTGGAGCTGTCGATACTGCAGAAGTAGGTGGGGTAGATGGAACAGATGTTGCAGCAGTCGTTTGAGCCGGAGTTAGAGGCGAACTAGGTTCAGGCTGAGAAACTACACCAGGCATAGAAGTTTGAATAATAGGCTGGATAGGTTGCTAGGTTGAACCATAAACCAAGGGTTGTCCAGATTGAGATGACAACTGCACATTCGGTTGCAAGATCTGTTGAGATTGAGATGGATCCCACACTATGTTCATTCCGGGGTATGGACCCATAGAAGGTTGAGCATATTGAGGACCATAACCAGGTTGAGGGTAGGGTTGATAATTCAAAGGTACATTTCCAGCTCCTTGGACAAATGATTGACCTGAAGGTTGTTGGAAACCTTGGGTTGAGTACTGACCTTGAGGTTGATAACCTTGAGGCACGTACTGAAACTGGGGTTGACCTTGAGGCATATATTGATACTGGGGTTGACCTTGAGGTACGTACTGAGTTTGGGGTTGACCTTGAGGAATGTACTGTCCCGAAGTTATGTACTGTTCTTGAGGTCCCCCCCAAGCGGTAACTCAGTACCTTGAGGTTGCCCCCCAGGCAATAATTGAGAACCTTGAGGTTGCCCCCCAGGTGGTAACTGACTACCTTGAGGTTGCAGATTTGGAATGGTACCTGACATCATAAGAATATCTTCTACACTCAACAGTATAGTTCCGTTATTACCAGTTAATAACCCTTGTTCAACAGGTTGAGGAGATTCTCCTGAAAAAGTACCAGTAAGTGACTGATACCCAGAGGGAACAGAAGGACCACCATATAAAAATGTTTCTAGAGATTGAGAAAACATGGATGACCGCCTCGACATACTCAAAGGAGGATAATAACATCTAGGTGTTGGATGAAAATGAATGCAAGGTGGTGAAAAACTTAGTCCCGGGTTTTCTAGAAAATTGGTTAATGAAAGATACCAAGCGTCCCTCCTAGGTGGACTGTAAAATATCGATTCACGCTCCCTAAGTTCTATATCTGGTTGATTTTCAGGGATAGATATACCTTCTTCCGGAGTGACAAGTTCTTCAATAGCAATAAGTCCAGAAGGAAGATTTTGGGTAATAATTCCTTCTACCCTGGGTGAACCAGGACCACTGGAAGTTGGAGAGGCAAATCTTGATGATAGAGTAGCAGCAGGTTCAGTTTCAGGTTCAGAAATATCAGGTTCCTTGGCTAATTCTCTAGTAGAAGAAAAACTACCAGTAACTTCGGAAAATGAAATAGGTTCAATAATATACTCTGGTGCTTGAACTTGATAATCAGGATGCACAACTAAAGAAGATTCTCCTTCTTCTGGTGACCCAACTCTACTATCACTAGGAGTTATAAGGGCTCGTAGCCCTTCAAGCTAGCTTGGTGAAAACTCAAGAGGTTGGCCCCAAAATCTACGGGACTTTCTCGGTAATTCAGCCACGATTAAATATTTTAATTACTTCACACGCAAACAAAGAAAAATCTCAATGAAAACCACATAAAGTCTCTAAAGAACCCAACAATTTGAATCACACGCCTAAAGAATCTAAGAGTTCAAACCACACACAAACAGTAACTTTCCGTACCGAAAACACTAGTTGGTGATGAAATCCAACGTCGCAGAATTCAATACAAAAATGGCGATTGGAACAGTTACCCCGACAACCTACTTAATGAAACAGATTGGGACAAGTTTCTCCACTAAACCATCTCGAGTGAAGAGAACCCCCCAGAGAGTCCAAGTGAGTCTAGTCGACGTCTACTCCAGGTACAGTGGGATCTTCCCTCCACCGTCACCTTAGGAAAGAATCCTATAGAATATGGTCACTATGGTTACCAACGGAAACAAATATACCTGGGGGAACAGTCTGTGATCCGATACACACACAAGGGCAGAGTAGCAAAGCTCAATCCCCTTGAAGGCTCCTTGACATAAACCAAGGTTTACCAACAAGTGACCCCAGGCTCCTCGACAATGGTTAATCCGAGGTTTACCGTTTTTAATACGTGTATATCTGATATCGTTTCCAATGAGGAAGGATTGATTACCCCACTAGTTCGGATATGACCTCGTGCTTGACTCCTTTAAGAGGAGCTTCCCAGAGCATAGATGTAACAATTGGAATTTATCTCCTACCGGGAGATACAACTACTTGTTTGTTTTTACTATCTTGGAGAGTTAATTACTCCCTACTCCAAGATACTAGCCTAATCTATGTTGGTGATAAAGAGCCCTAGAAATAAAAAGATTTCTAGATTGATTTTACTTTAAGTGTTATTTTTATGGTTGTTTCTTAAGTCAAAAGGTGTGGAGATGAAACTTTATGGCGTGAAGACTCGACTCCAAAACACTAAAAATGCACCTAAGATGATAAACAATCCTTTTTCTTCAATGAATTTCTAGCTAAAGAAAGAGTTGAAAATGCAATTGCTTGAAAAACAAATCTTTCCTTAACAAACAAATGAAAAGAAAAACTTTTTTGTCTTTTTCAATAAACTCAAAAACGAGACTACTAATTATGCTCACGAAAAAATCCTTTTTCTTTTTCAACAATCAAAAACTACAAAAATAAATCCTTTTTCAAAAGAGATTTTTTCTTTTTTAGAAAACACTCAAAACTATAAATTCTAAAAATCTAATTGAAGTAAAAGCTTACAAAATTTCTTTCCAAGGATGTTTTACTTAGTTATCAGCAAACTACGGACTAACTTGTCCAGAATAACAAATTAATAAAAAAACAACCAGCTTTTGTTTTCTTTTTAAAAATGAAATCCAAAACTTTCAAAACAAGTTCTTTTGAAGATTTACAAAGAGAAAAACGAGATGTATTCCTCACCAAAGGAAGATTTTACAAATTGGTTAGACTCATAAAGGAGACCATCAAAACCAGGGTGATCTAAGGTTTCTAAGGCTTCTAAGCTCTAAGTTACTACAAATACCAAACGAAAATCAATACAGGGACACAAAACTTCTAGAAATTCACCTAAAACCTAAATGCCAATGGAATTCACCTACAAAAAATTTCTGACAAGACACGCGCAGATCTGGGCAGAGGCTAAAACATATAAACAAATCCTAAGCTTAACTGAATGAAAATATTTTAAGTTTTTCAAAATTTTGATAGGGTCCGCAGGACCCCAGTATAACCAGGTGCGGTACCGCTCTGTGTGGTAAAGCAACTGTGCGGGGATGTCTGCACTGTTTTAGAACTAGAACGTGCGTTCCTCTTCCAAAAGCATGAAAAACAAAAAATAATTCAAAATCTAAGAAACTACCCAATCCGACACACATCAAGAAAAAACCAGAAACAGAGAAAAAGTTTCTCAAGTCAAAGTAAATGCAATGGCAAAAACCAAAAATTCAAGTCCCCAGTGGAGTCGCCATTTTGTCTGGCAGATAAATCATTCTTACGGACAAGACAATCTCCCTAGTATCTATGGATA
This sequence comes from Pinus taeda, assembly GCA_000404065.3. Classification (NCBI taxonomy): domain Eukaryota; kingdom Viridiplantae; phylum Streptophyta; class Pinopsida; order Pinales; family Pinaceae; genus Pinus; species Pinus taeda. The sequence continues at coordinate 128,847 of APFE031311989.1, read as the reverse complement.
TCTAGCGACAAGCAAACCAAACAAATTCTATCTTTCTCTAAATATGCGATTTATAAATAAAATCCAAGAGATGTTTTAAACCCTACCTCAAGTCCAGTGCTAGTTTGTGGAAGCCACGCTCCATTCGTCCAAATGAGCTCCTTTTTAAAGAACCTTCAAACACAAATAGGCACACATTAAATAACACCTGCATAGCCAATATAATAAACCATATTTATCATGATGATCAAGGAATTCATGAAATAAACCATAGAAGACAATTTATTGAGAAAAATGAATCTGATTGTATTAACTTTAAATAAAGAAGAACTTTACAACCTTGGTGCCTTGATGTTGTACAAGCTCCTCCCAGGGTCCAACAAGAATCTCCTCTACTTTGACAAGTTTCACTCTCTTCCCAAAGAGATCAAAAGGTATGTAATCTCTCGTCTCAAGCTCAATTAGGAAGTCTAAATTCCAACAGCATTAGCCTCAAAAAATATTCAGCTTTCAACCTCCCTAGCAACTAGCCCAATGCCTCATTTTATAGTGCAGAGGAAGGAAGTTACCAGGTCCACCTTCAAAGGGATAGAGTCCTCCTTCAATGGGATAAGCTCCTCTCATCAAGGGGTTAGCTCCTTTAGTCATGGGATGCATGAACCACCTAGGAGCGAACTTGCCACCTCAAGATTCCTTCTAGAAATGTCCAGAATTAATCCAAAGTGAGTTTTTAATAATAAACTTGCGCCTTTTTAACTTTTACAGGGGTCTGCACCCACTCCTTTAGAGACAAAGCGGACAGGTCCGCAGGTAACATGACCAAGGGGTGCGGGACCGCAGGTAGTGTTAAGAGAAAGTGTGGAACCAGAGTTTTAGAGATTTTCAAGGACTTTCTCTGATTTTTAAGGCTTGACATGAAGAGCTGAGGTTTAAGACTTGCAAAGGAGGACAGTATGAGTGGTGATAGACTCACACTGTCTGCAGAAAGTCATGGTGCCAATATTTTGTGTAACAAGAATGTTGCAGTTCGTGCGTTGGGAGAAATTGATCCAAAATGAAGCTCAATTATATATATATATATATATATATGGCTCACAAAGTAGGGCATGAAACCAACATCATCCTTGACATCACAAAGATTATCCTCCCAATACAACCATAATTACCTATGTAGGAATTAGAGGCAACTATAAAGTGAGAGGGGATTTTGGAAGCTCTGGAGGGAGAGAATTCCAATTCAAAGAGAAACTAGTGAGTAAAATCCCCTTAGAAAAATAATACCTAAGAAAGGAATTGAAACCCAAACTTGCATATGTCAAGTAGGAGTAAAAAATGAAAATAAAAAATGTGGCTAGTCTCGAAATGAATAGCCATGGACAAGAGGTGAAGTCATGGACCTGAGTAATGTATAATTGAATAGAGAAGAAGCATGACAACCCATTCAAAATCTTCCATCATTGAGATGGAACACGAACATTAGCATCAGAGCTCACATGATTTTTAACTGCTTGGTATGTTATCCTAAAATTCCTCTACCTAGAGAGTGGTTTCCATGGTTTAAGAGAAGTTGATTCTATTAATTTTTGTTGTAAACAACATCATTAACTTCCTCCCACCTCTTACCATTTATAACTCTATTCTTTCCCTTGTAGAGCCATAATTATCTCCTTGACCTAGAAAGTGAGTTTCTTTATGCATCGATGTATCATCCCTAGAGTTCATATGCTTGCATGCAATGTTATGAAAGACCTTCCTTGGATAAGACTGAAGTTTCCTAGTGGTAAGGTGGCCATGTCGATTTTTACGTGGGGTAGCCTAGTTCACCTCCTTAAATCATTTCTTTATCATCACAACCATATCGATGTGTGGTTTATCACTCTCTGTGGTAAAAATACAAACACATTAATCATTAATGGAATATATTATATATATATATATATATAATATATATATATATATATATATGTGGATGGGAGGTGAGAAATTGTTTACATTATATCATAAACAAGTATAAAATTTTCTCATCCACATCCCTTTCACCATGTCCCTCCTCTCACCACATCTCATTATCAACACAAAATATCTACACCTTATCACAAGGAGGTACACAAGTGTCACAAGTTTCCAATCTCACGACACTTTGTTATAATGAAATTTTCTATCATTTTTCAATGGAGGGAATTTAGTTTATTGATGGCTTGGAGGAGCGATCATAATAAATTTGTAATTTTTTTTACTATTTTTTATATGGTCCTTTTGTACTTATCCTTGAGAAGTTGTCAACTTTGACCTTTTTTCTTCTTATTCATTCACACTTCCACTTGAACTCTCTTTTGTGGAATAACTAGAGTTATTAAGCCCTTCAAAACTCTCTGTCAAGTATTCAAGGGTGTTGTTAGGATTAACAAAAATGTCCACTATCGGTTTAGTTGAGTTGAAGTAGGAGAACCTTTCTTTTTATGGAATTTCTTTTAGTTGAGTTTAAGTACAAAAACTTTGTATTTTATGGAATTTCTGTACTGAACCATTTTCTAGTTCCAGTCTTCAAATTGATGTCCTTTGCCAATGAACCCAAGGGGGTGTGACTTTCAACTATGGAATTCTTAGAAGGTGATATTTTGAGCTATAACATTTTATGTATTTTAACTTTATTCTTAGACTCATACACACATTTTCTAATTAAAAAGGGGAATTTTTGAAACATAATCCTTTAGTATTATGTAAATTTGGCTTATTCACTTGACATAGAAGGTAAAAAGTCTCAAATGAATACAAGCAATCATGAGAAATCCAAGAGACCCTTTGGAATATGAAAAGAAGGGTTAATTTTTTTGAATTTATATGCATATCTTGAGAATAATAAGTATCACATGATTATCTCATTATTTTGCATTTACTTGTGTGTTTTAACATAAGATTATAGTTTATTTAAGGAGAATGGAAAATAATAGATATGGAAGATCATATCTTATTCCATAGAAAGATATAGAAGATCACATTTTCTTTAAAGATAATATTTAGAAGTAGTTTCATAACAATTTATTTGGTAAAACATATAAACATGTTATGTGAAATATTCTGAATTTCTTGATTCAATCTCCAATTAATTCATTTGCAGAAAGTGAAAAATATTTATAGACCTTGATGTTCAACACGATATAAGAAGAGAATGTGAAAAATATTTATAGACCTTGATGTTCAATACTATATATGAAGAGACAGTCATTTCATAAGTAGTGAAACAATATTAATCAAAAGGTTGGTAAAGGCTGATATGCATTAAAGAACTTAGTATATGATACATTTACATTGTCAAGATTAAAAAAGAAAAACGTAAAAACTAACTAAATGCAATCATTATTTTAAATTATTATTAATATTAATTATAAAAGAATCAATATATGATTTATATATACACACACACATTAAAAAAATGTAGTGAGGTTCTTAGCGATGAAGATTCTCCCCAATTTACCAAAGATATTCTTAACATGCAAATATATTTTATTAAAATACCATAAACAAATACTATAGTTCGGTTTATCAATACACCATGCTAAAAAATTCAGAACTTATTTTATAATATTCTTGAATATTCCACAAAGCCTAGATTCCTACCATCCACCAATTAATTATTTATAATTAATTTAAAATCATGGAAGCCTTATTCCAAACAAGATATGCCAACATATGTGTTTATATTGGAATAGAGCTGCCAAAATTATAATTTAATTATCAACCATTATTTAGTGGATAATAGGAATTTAACCTCCACACACTGTTCTAAAATATTTTTAGTAGTAATCACAGGTTGATATTTATCTCAAAAGTGTTATGCCCTTTCAATACTTGCAATTAAATTAGTTAATGAAAAAAATATCATATAAATATGAGTTATAGTTTTTTTGAGTGTGCACTATTAGTAAGTAAAGTGGGTGTGAACTTCTTTGGTTTAAGAATCTTGTTATGTGCTTTTGTAAATGCTTATATGTTTAACTTAGATATTAATTCTTTTTATATTATTGTGATAATAATAATTTAAAAATTAAATTATTATTGAATTAAGTTTTATGAATTTATTTATTTTTTAAATTTTGGAAGAGTGAGATGTATCTTGAGTAAGTTTTTTAATCGATTTAGATATCTACTAGTTATTTAATTGATATCGATGCAATAGTTATTAGGTAGATTGTAGGGATTTAAATTCCATGAAATATTCTAAAAGATTATTACAAGTAGTCACAAATCAAAGGTTAATATTTACCTTAAAAATTGTTACATCTTTTCATTCAAATTCATTAGTGAAAAAATGACATGATTCTTTAAATGTATGATATTAGAAAGCCATGACATCTGGTAAACAGCCACCAACACTCATGTTGATCCCTTCCAATGTCGAATTCCACCCACAGTGCTGATCCCTTCCAACGTCGAATTCCACCCACAGTGCATTACGAATCCTCCCGTGGATTCATGTCATAAGATATCAAGTTGGGGCCCCAGTTTTTCACCAAAAAGTCGCGTCCTGCAAATTGGCTCTCGTACCTTTTGGGAAGCAGCTTGCTTATCCAATCCATCTGCACAGGTAATTTGTGGGAAGTAGTATTTTTATCTAATGTATATGTGTAAAGTTGTGAAAGGAGTTTTATTTGTTTCTCTGAATCTGTATATAGTTAAAAAAATCAATTTAAATAACACAAATCAAGATTTATTACAATTTAGTTAGTTTTTATGATTTTTAGTATTTAATTTTAACAACATAAAATTTATGTGTACATATATTAATTTATTATTGTTATAATAAATAATAATAATTTATTAATTTACTTAATTGTTATTATTATTATTTTTAATTTTACAATAACTAATTATTATTACCCAACGTGGGATTTTCTCTTTTTACCAAAAAGATTAGTTAAATAGAATGATATATATCTATTTCAAATCTCTTCTATTTGCCTAAGGGTAAGATTAAAAGAGAGAACCTAAAGATAAAAATAAGAGTAATTTTGAGAATGTTTTGGTTCATGCTTGTGAAGAAATGAATCCAAAATTAAGTAACATTTAGAGTTTTTTTTTTTTGTAAGCTAAAGTTGGACCTTTCTTTTTCTATTTATATCAAAACCAGGTTGAAACATGTACAAACATTAGGGAGCCTCAATCCGCCCAGAAGGGAAACCGAATCTGTTGGCCACCTTAAGTTTTTATAGGTCGTCCAGTAACAAAAAAGAATAAGTCTGTAGATCCATGCCAAATAAGCTTCACTACAAAAACTATTAATCTGGTTCGAGACTGTCATTAAAAAATATTAATCGGACAAAGAGAAATTGTTCTCAAAGAACTAACAAGGGAAACCATTGATTCAAACTAGAAGGATTAATCTACCATAATTTCAGGAGGTGCTTTTGCATCTCGCATCTCTCATTGCTGGAGCCAGTTTCTTCAGTTGTTGCTGAATTTCATACAGCTTACTGTCCTGCATGAGCATAGTGATTTGGAGATTTTTCATTTCTCACTTCATATTGGGTATGCTCTGAGCCAACTCTGCCATTTCCTCTGCAACCTGCTCCATTGCCTTTGCAAGTAATCTCTTCAGCACCCAGTATACATGTAAAGCCTGCTTGTATAAGGTCATGTGTCCCCTGGTGTTGCTCCGGTCAGGAATGAGGTTACCCCAACCTTCCATTTCAGGATCTGAGTCTTCCTCCATAACATTTGCCTCCACTTCTTGAATAAGCCTACAGATGTCTTCGTCAGTTCCTTCTTTGTAAGCCTTTTCTGTCCCTTGCACAATATGTCTCATGGTTTTTCGGCCTTGTCTCTAACATGCTGGAGAGGAGGGCCTTAATTCCTGTCTGCCCGATTGGCCAAGTCTTCCTCTGCCCCTACGCCCTCTTCCTTGACCTGGGCGAGCCGACTTGTTCTTGGTTGCCGCCCGACTACCCTGACCAACGACAAAAGTTGTGTTCTCTGTGAGTTCATCGCTTCTAGGCTTCTTTGCTTCCTTCTTCCAATTCTTGCCCTCCCCTTGCTACTCTTTTCCAGTGGTTTGGAGATTCCCCAGCCCTCCTCCCCTGGGATAAAGTTGGTGGATGTTCTCGAGGGTCTTCTCTGCCTCCCAGACCACCTGTTTTACCATTTCAAACTGCCCCTGATCATTATATGTCCTTAATCCCTGCATGCATTTATCTTGGCCTGCCCAGCTTCCAGCCTTACTAGATTCTACCCCCACCTTTCTCATTCTATCTCCCTCTGCCTTCTGATTTTTTGTAACAAGAAAGGATTCCATGTCCCTCTCCCTTCTCTTTCCCTCTACAACGTCTAGCTCTCTTCCCTCTTCCCTAATATTGTTGGAGATTAAAAGAAATGCAAGGATTGGTTTTATGAATGCATACCCCATCCTACGCCGAGTTGCAGAGAACAACAAATCGCATCGAGCTCCCTTCGTCTCCTTCCCTTGCTGCATGCTAACTTTGGTTCTGTCCTTCACCACCCTTATTAACCTTCTGCCACCTAGCTGACGTCCCATCATCCTTTCGCTGTCGTTTCCTCCTACTTCTTCCTCCACTTCCTTGTCACCTCCACACCTCGAGATTCTACCTTGCCTGCAAGCTGCCCCGATGTCCTGTGGAATTATTATGTTGAATGGTGGCCTGCTTTGCCACCTTCCTTCATCATGTTGTCACACATCGCCGACTCTTTCACCCCAAGGGGCGAGGTAATAGTTAGATTTGACTAATTGTTATATTACAAATAACATTTACTCTCTTCATCTATTTAATTTGATGTCATGGTTCTTCATTTTGTCCTACCTATGAAACACATAAAATGGTTCAAAACGCGTACACAAAACTATCATGATATAATTTTTACCCAAAATTTTCTTGATTTTCATGATAAAAATTTCATCTTAAACACTTTTTGCATGTGGCTAATTTTAACTCTAATTTATTTTAAATTTTAAATCATTTTAAAACACCTTCCAAATAAAATTCACCAAAAATATAGAAATGTATCTACCCTCAATTCTTTCCTTTAAAATTTTTCTATAATTTTAGGGCTTATTTATGTAAAATCTTCCTGTAATAAATAGAAACATGTTTAGAAAATTGATATTTAAATTTTATTTTATACATTTAGAAAATTGATATTTAAATTTTATTGTATGCAAAATCCTTAGGGATAAGAAAATCAATATTTTTATAAAAATTAAGTTTTTATTGTTTTTCGAGCTTTTGGCAAAAAGTAAAATTTTTTTTTTTTTTTTTTTTTTCAATTCTATAAGTTACTTTCATTTCATTTTTTCTCCATAAGTTACTTCTATTCACGAGGTTTCTCCGGAGAGCAATCTCATATCATGTGGGTTCATATTGGGGGATATATATATTAAGGAAAAAATGACATAATATATTGGAGGATATATAGGAGTAAAGGGCTTTTATATTTGAAAATATAAAAAATGGAGCTTAAAGTTAATGAAAAATATAAAGGGGTATAAAAAATGTTAATGAAAAATGGATACTTACAATATCTAGTGAAAGTAGGGGTTTTTAAATTGGGAAGTTGTATTGTGTTCATATTGGTAAGAGGTTAAATAACGTGATTTTTAGAGAGATTTTCCAATCTATAGTCAAATTAAAAGTATTATTTAATATGCCACAAACACACGTGATATGTCAAAAGTTCACTGAGTAAATCTCCATACTTATATTTCATTTCCTTTTCCATACATAATAAATAATGCTTCATCCATTTGCGTCATATCTTAGTGGTAACATAAAAATTGTTATTACAATGGTCTTCTAAAAATGAATTTTATTCTTTTCTTCTCCGTGCGCGCCATCTAATCCATGGGCTTAAATTATGAACTACAGATTTTGTTAACCACCCTTAAATTATGCACTATAGATTTTGTTAACCACCCAAACTACGGATGGCATGGATTTTTTGGCGAATTATTTAGGATTTGAATGGTATTGCGAATTTATTTTGGCGAAGGATTTAGGATTTAATGGTATTGAGAATTTTTGTTTTTAAGGTGGATTAAGAGAATTTGGTAACTATGTTTCACAATAAGATTTCTAGAGTGGAGATTTTCCAGAAAATTCATAGTAGTACTCACATATTAAGGGTTAACAATTATTTAAAGTTAGATATTTTTTTAATTAATTCATTTCAAATTAATTAATTAAGAAAATGGTCATATCAACATTTATAAAATTGAGTATGTGTTATATTGTAACAAAAAATTAAAGTGGGTGAATCTTTATGGTTAAAAAGTCTCTCTTTATATATATTTTACTTAATGATTAAGTGAAAATGTTTCTTTTATAACCAACAGTGAAATAATTTTTAAGGATTTATTTCCTATTCCATATTAACAATTGAATGAATTATGTATCCCTCTTATTATGATCAACATCAAATATATTAATATATATGAAATTGATATTGAAAAATATTTGTTAACAAGGACATTCAAATATTTTATTTAAGAATAACATTAAAATATTTTTTAAAGATTAAAAGAATTACACAATATGAATATAATACTTTTGTCATCAACTCAACCATAACTTTTAACTCATTGGTTGTAAATGGTTCCCCTGAAAGTGACGTCCTATCTTCCACCCTTGTTTGGGAAATCCTCCTTTTTTTACTCCTACACTATTGGAATGATACTATTTTCATAAATATAGACAATACATTTGGGGAATATGTTAATCAAGTGGATCCAATAGACCTGTAGATTTTTACTATAGATTCAACAACTTATGTGATATGCTAAAACACAACATAGGAATATACTGTACTCTTTAGTGGAAACAAAAATTGACTGATGAAAACAATAAGCAGAAAATGTAGAATATCAATCACACATAACACAATATTTTTTGGGGGAAAACAACTATTAAAAACCATGACTATCTATATTCCATTAACTAGAAGATCTGAGAAGAAAATGTAATTCTTGTTTGTCCCTAACAATTCCTGAACTAGTACAATTTGTCTGTGTGCTTCACAAACTAGTTCAAGCCAACACTTAGCCAATTATGCTGCCTGCCAAGCCCCTACTTCCTTGCAAAATTCCTTAAAGAATTGGCCTCTATTTAATGTGGAAATCCGTCATCCATAACAGCACAATCCATCATAGGCATTCTACTAATTGCATGCATCATCTATACAACTCGAAAAATTATACTGTTGATAGTACACCGTCCCTGAACTCTAATCTCAACTGGGTCTTCCTTTGAACTGACATGCATGAGTTATTTATGAGTGAATCTTTAGTTAATTGGTGTAGAAGTGAAGATTCACTAGTGCCTGTCCCCACTACTAGAACTCCTACTAATTCCTCCAACAGTTTGAACTAGTTTAACTTACTCTAACTTACTATAACTCAGTTAGATTGAGTTAATTAATTACAACTCAAAAGAACTCAACTTGGACCCCTAAAATTTAGGAATTACTCTACCTGACTCTAGATAGACTTCCAACTCAAATTTAATGAGACAACTAAGTCAACTTTGTAGATTTTCCTGTAGATTCACAAGCTCATGCAATTTACTAAAGCACAGGACAAGAATGTACTTCTACTTGCAATGAGAGGAAGCCAATAGATCGATGAAAATAATATGAATAAGAAGAAGACAAATCAATGGCACGTAGCACAATATTTTTTCCCAGGGAAAGCCACTGCTCAAAACCCCACTTACCTATATTGCATTAATAAAAGATATGAGCGAAAATACAAAGCTTGTTTTCACTAGAACAATTCCGCACAATTATGCTAAACTCTCTACCTCACAAGCCCACTATTAGCCAACACTTAGCCAATTTCCACTGTCTGCCAAGCCCTTATTTCTTTACAAAATTCCTAAGATGAATAGCTTGTATTTAAAGGGAATTGATACTTCCAAAACTGTGCAATCCAAACATAGTCCCTTCTCTGATTGCATGCATGATATTTACAAGTAAATCATACAACTGATAGTACATTGTCCCTGCACTCTACTCTCAACTGGGTCTTTCTCTAAACTAACATGCATGAATTTCTCATGAGGGAATATTCAGCTAACTCAAGTAACACTTGTGGATGCAACAGTGCACCAACTATCTCTTAGTCCTCTATTAGTTCCCCAAATAGTTAGAACTAATTTAACTGACCATAAATCAATAGACTGAGTTAATCTAATTACAACTCCAATAAACTCATCCTGGACCCCTAAAATTTAGGGAGAACATATACATGACTACATAAAGACTTCCAACTTGAAATTCCTAAGCTAATAAAGTTAATTAAAGTTAATTAACTTTTACAAGTTACTAAGATAATAGAATTTGATTTTAATTCACAGTTTAATTCAAGGCAAAATTAAACTAGAATTTCTTGTTTCCATTTCTCAACACACCCTCTCGACAAGAAAGGGATTATTTGCTACTCCGATCCTGTCTCTGTGAAACTCGAATTTACATCTTGACAATGCCTTTGTCAAAATGTCAACATCTTGCTTCTCCATGGGTATGTACTCTAACAACATGATCAGCCTCAATACACAATATTTGAGATGATGATATCAGATATCAATGTGCTTGGACCTATCATGAAAAATCGGATTTTCAAAGAGTTTGATACAACTCTATTTATCACAGTAAATCACCGTTGGATCCATCTGTTGAACAAATAGACCAACCAAGATCTTCCTCATCCATATGGCCTCACATGCTGCATGACGTGAAACCATGTACTCTGCCTCTGCTAAACTGAGTGCAACTGATCTCTATTTCCTACTGTACTAAGAAACTGTCATTGACCCAATACTAAAAATCCCTCTTGATGTGCTTTTCTGGTCAGATGGACTCCCTGCCCTGCATCCATGTAGCCTTGAATCTACACTCCCTCTGTTCGTATGTACCATAATCCATATTGAGTAGTGCCCCTAAGGTATCTAAATACATGCTTTTCCACCTTCCAATACAACTTGGTAGGGCTAACCATCGCTTGACTAAGTTGGTTAACTACATAGCATAAATCTGGTCACGTGCTCACTAAGTACATGAGTGAACCCACAAGTTGTCTATAAATAGTAGCTTCCACTACCTCTCCCATAGTAACATCCTCCTTCCTCCAGTTACCAGCTAGAGGAGTCTCCATAGGCTTGCATCTCTCCATGTGGAACCTCCTAAGTATCTCGTGCGCATATTTTCCTTGAGACACAAACAACTCCCCATCACCTTGCCATACTTCCATGCCTAGAAAGTAATGCATGAGCCCCGGGTCCTTCATCTCAAACTCTCTTGCAAGGTCCTCCTTGCAAGATTTGATCAACTAATCATCACCTATCAGTATGAGATCATCAACATAAAGTATAATTATCAAAAGTTTACCTTCCATCACTATGTGCTACATGCTCGCATCTACTTCACTCTTCGTGAAGTCCAACTCGGTGAAGTATTTATCTATCCTAGTGTACCAAACACGAGGTGCTTGCTTCAACCCATACAACTCTCTCTTGAGTTGACACACATGCGACTCACGGTCGACGATTTAAAAACCTTCAGTCCTCTCTATGTGCACCTCTTCCTCAATCGTGCCATTAAGGAAGGTTGTCTTTACATCCATCGACTGTATATTCCAACCCATCTAATCTAATAGTGCCAATATAGATTTGATCGACAAGTACCTTGTAATAGGAGCAACGGTCTCATCATAGTCAATCCCCTCTACCTGTGAAAACCACAGTCTAAAAATCTAGCCTTATGCTTCTCCACACTACCATCTACATCTTTTGTTACCTTGTAAAGACAAAGTGAGCTCACCATAGACTTATCCTCTAGTCTCTGGACCACATCCATAACACTGTTACTAACTATGGAGTCATACTCCTCCACCATGGCATCAACCTAAACCGACTACTGCACTACTTCCTCAAAGGAAGATGGTTTTGTCACAACACATCCGATCATAAGAGCCATGTATCATGTGTACTTTCTAGGTGATCTCCTCTATTTGCGCTGTGTTGTAGCTGTTCCCACATTCCCTCTAGCATTTGAAAACAATCTATCCACCTCTTTGATGCACTTTCTCCCATCTCTAAAAGACTCTGCCTGAGTGGATGTCTCCACTCTTGGATCCTCTACATGTGGCTACTCCACGTCAATTTGAGGCTCCTCAACCTTAGGAGTTAAAAGCTCCTCAAGCACATGTAGTTGAATCTCCTTCTCAATGGAAACTTGCATAGCCTTCTCCTCATCGAATTTGACATCCCTCTGAACCAATTCCATCCCGCTGGTTGGAAAGTACACCTGATAGTTGTGAGGTGTATCAGTGTACCGTATAGATATCCGTAACTCTATTGTTAGCTCAAGCTTCTTCCATGAATCATTCGTCACATGGAAATATACCAATGACCTATTAGTGCCTAAATCTACCTTAGGCTGAGAAAGGGAGGTCTAGGGTAACATCAAACCACGCTTAACCTAGTAGCTAGCCCTACTAGGTCGGGAGAGGGCTCTCTCCTTGTCAATCTCAGGAAAATATAGCAAATGAGGCTTGGTATGACTGATGTAAAGACTAATTTTAGGCTAGGTATATGCTCAAAGGAGTTTGATTGAGTTTTATGTTGGTTTGCTGGATCAAATGTGAAAAGCCGTTTTGGGTCCAGGGAATGAACTTAGTGTTGCAAAGCTTTTTGTGGGGTGAGGTAGGAAAATTCTTTAATACTTTGAATTAAGTGAAATGGATAGTCTTAAGAATGGTGAGGAGTTGGAGAGGGCATGAAATTGTCATGATTTCTCTTCAAACAGTACAAAACATGTAAAGCTAAACAAACCCTAAGGTAGAGCACTGCAACATCAATGATTTCCACCTTTATACTTGATTCATTTAGTTAAGTTGAAAAAGAGAGAGATAATGGAATAAATAAACACATGATATCTTGAATTACAGAAGGATAAACAATATTAAATCACCTTTCCACAAGAATCCCACAAAATATTACAAACCCTGGTCTATTTCCTTGCCAAATTGCAGAAATGAATGTACAATAATGCTCAAAGCATTCACAAGAGTCCAACCTTTACAAATGATTGAAAAAACACATGATATAGACCTCCAAACCACCTGTGCTATCCATTAGGGGTCTAATCCATGAGAAGAGGGGTGGTTTCAACCATATCTAAACTAGGAACACAAAAGTAGGCAGTGGAACAACTTGCCTCTAAAACCTAGGAAACTGATTCATTCAACTCCAAACCACCTACAACTGATGTATCTACCATATCAAGTCAATTTTTATCATTTTTACATCATAGTACATCAATTTACATCATGTCACATCATGAATTTGACCATAAGAGAGAAAAATTCAAACTCGAAGAAAAATAGGTGAAAAACATAGTTTTTGAGTCAAATTGGCACTTTTTCCTCCTGTGCGTAGCACCACTTTTTATGTGCGTAGTGCTTTTTCCAAACTAAATTTGGAGGCCTTCCCCTTTACCAAATTTGCTCCAAGTTGTTTTGTTGGAAAGGTCCATCTGTCTACATTCTAAGAAAAGTGGAATTTTTGAATTTGGTGCCCATTTCCCCCTCCAAAATCAGTTCTCCCAACATTGCTTCCTATGTGGCCAAAAAGTGGCAGAGAGGGCATTTTTGAGGTGTTTTTGGCCCTTTTGGAGGTTCAAAACTTGTCAAAATTTCCTAGTAATTTCTGGGCATGCATAAATTTTCATAAGGAATCTAAAAATGAAAATATTTCTTCCAAAGGAGGTCCCTATCAAAAGCGAGTGCTAGGTGGCGCTACGCACCTGCCGAAAAAACATGTTTTTTCCTTGAAAAATCCAAAATTGCCAAAAAGTTTACCAAATTTCTTGAAATTTGGCATGAGTGATCTGCATCAGGTACTATGCTGGGCCAATGAAGCTTCAGCCATGATCTTGAGCTTATCTTGCTCTATCTTGCTCTTCAAAGTCTTCCTCAACTTGGCTTTTAGGCACCTTATCCTAGTTTTGTAAATTTTGTTTTGTGACAAATAGTGGTAAGCCAAGTGTCACAACATCTTTTTCTCCTTATTGGCTTTCTCAAGGAGCTTCTCCAAGTGCATATTTTCCCTCTCTAGCCAAGATTCCTGGTCAACATCAATCTCTTGCTCAAGGGGTATCAATTTAACTTTTTTTATTTTTGTTGCTTGCTTGTTTTGCCTTATGGTTTACAACTCCATGATTGTGTGTTTATCCTCCAACTGCTTGTTTCATTGCTTAAGGTAATTAACGATCCACTTAGCCCTTTCAAGGTTAAGAGATAAAGCATGGATGTTAGTTTTTTTTTCTTTGATGATCTCCTTGAGTCTTGAGCTTTGGGAGCCCAAATTAGTATCCTCATCTTGAATCAAAATAAAATATCTCTTTTGACCTTCAAAAGGCCCTTCTTCATGCAATGGTTGCCTCCCTTTATCCCGTACCTGCTCTACTGAAGAATAAGGCAAAGCCCCTTTCACCTCGGGTGAAGATAGCATTTGCTCATGGTCTAATGAAGGAAACAAGACCCCTTCCACCCCAGGTGGAGATAGTACTCGTTTGGCAGCTGCAAATAATCTCCTTTTGCCTTTTTCATAAGTGACAAATACTGGCACCCCTGTAGCTTGAGTCTCATGAACCTCTTTTTGATTTGAAGGCCCTCCTTCCTCTTGAAACATTGATGGGGTCACTTGAGGGCTTTTGAAAACCTCATGTGAAATGAAAGTATGCCATGAAACATTCAACAAACTCAGCTGATGCAAAACAACAATCTTGATCAATGAAAAATGATAAATGTTGTTCTACTGTTGATGAAGAGGTTTTCTTTGCACCAATGTAGCCATTTTCTCAATGTTTTCTCATATGAAATAAGGGAGGTTCATCATCCTCACTCTAGTGAAATGCATCAATAATCTAACATGATACCCTCACAGGTGAAGCATTTGATAATAAGCTTCATGAGTGGAGCACAGGTGTCCTATAGGTATCTGAAAGGAAAGAAGCTACTGATTTTCTTTTGATAACTAGCCTTGATATAAGGCTCATAATGCTCTTTGCCCACAATTTGTCCTTTGTTCCACTGTTCACCTACATTTGGAATACCTGTTGCTGTAGTTATGGTTTTAGGTGTCAAAGTGAAGGAAACACATGCTAAGTTTACCTGGCCATTATGAAGATGAAGGAAAAATAGCCTAGCAAGTCCATGGTGGTATTTCACCCTCTCCACCATCTCACAAAACTGGTAACAAGGCTGATGTTTAAAACATGTTACTGCAAGAGGACAAGCTAGTAACTCTGTGAGTGTGGTGGGCTCCTCCCAGATGTGTTTTCCTCCCTTATGTGGTTTTCTTGGTGCATTAATCTCTTGGGAGGAATCACTCACAGTTTCTTCATCCCTTTCATAAGCTGAATCTATTTCCATATTTGCCAATGTATGGTGTAAAATGATGAGTATGAAGAGATTTTCTCAAAAATAGGTGACTGTTGTTATCTCCTTTGGGATTTTATGAGTGAACTGAAAATATAAGTGGAAAGGAAGGTTTTGATGCTGGCTGTAGGGTTACCAGGGAATGACAAGGTTTTGGGAATGAAGATTAGGGTTTGGGGAATAGTGGGAATTAGGTGTAGGGCTTAGGGTTTGGGAATAAGGGGGTAAGATGACTGTAAATGAGAGAGGGAAAGGGAAATAAAATTAGGGAAATTTAATGGAAAGGAATGGGATATGGGAAAATTATGCAAAGGATTATAAACAGCAAGAATGACAAAAACTGCAAACCCTAGACAATTCTGTCAAAGCAACTTTGAAACAACTTAGGGTTTAATTTTTCACCTTTCAAAACATCACCAAGAATGACTAAATCTCTTACTATGGCAAATGGGAGGGTTTACTTACTTGAAGGAATGGTATTTGGAAATTTTGGAGGCTTAGAGAATCGATGGGATGAGTTTTTGGCTTAGTAGACTGGTGCGCCACACCAACACCTAGGTGTGTCGCGCCCGTGGAAAACTCTTTGCAATTCCTGCGCTTGGTGTGTAGTGCTGAGCAGGTGCATCGTGCCAGTGCCCAGGTGTGCTGCACTGAGAAGAAATTTGAAATTTGCTGCAATTTGTCCTCTCTATCCTCATAGCATGATTTTTTTCTTGTTTTATCTCTCTTTAGCACAAATGAAGTATTCTAATACAAAGGAGCACTTCATATATAGTTGGACTCTAATTTTTCATTTAGGAAAAATCCACATTCTAAAGTTTCTTTTCACTTTGCTTTTTTAAAAAACTTTGTTTTGCAGTTTGGCTCTTTTTTTTTCATTTGATGGACTAATGCTTGGATTTTCTTGTCTCTTTTGCAGGAGCTAGAGTGCAGAAGTTTTGGCAAGGTGACCCAGGGTTGTAGACGATGCTTATTACATATGAAAACAATAAAATTACATAAAATTTGTACAAGAAATGGAAAAACCCTGTTTTCACCTCAAAATAGAGTTTTGAGGTAAAAACCCTTTATGGAGCAAATCATCAGTAAAATTTGTGGTTTTATGAACTTATTGAACATCCTCATGTAACTACTGGCCTGTTATTGTAATTTTGAAGACCATGGTGACAAACCCTAGACCTAATGAGACTTGAAAACCCTAAAATGACTACTGCAAATGAAATGAAATAAAAAATGGCAGCATATGACTTGTACATATGGAAATAGGCTAGCAGATGAAAAGCATGAGAGAAATTTGACAAAGCACCACTACCATCAGATGATCCATGACCTAATGGAGTGCATCTAATCGGATGAGGCACCTAATATGCATGCAAAAAGAGAATTTTATCACTGATGGAGGGATGAAGATATCAACATGAACATGACCCAAAAATCTTGAAGTGACCAAAATTGGCCTCTTACCGGAATAAGCGTCCTTTGGTGTCTTCATCCAAAGTATCTGATGTGGGCTACAGTTTTGAGCATAAACCATTGTGTTGCATGCCTCAGCCCACAAGTTTAGTGGGAGATCCCGATCATGCAAAATCACCCTCGCTTCCCTACTATGCTTTCGTTCTTCCTCTCAGCCACCCCATTCTGTAAAGGGTTATGGGGTGTTGTCAACTCCCATCTAATACATGTGTTTGGCCATGGATGCTATCGAGAATGGTCCACACATATCTAAATGGAATCATTCTAGAATAACATCTTCCCTACTATCTCTATCGTGAAAGGAAGACTTCGTGTAATTAACCAAAGTACACCCCTTGAATGTATCAACTTTCCTTAATGTACCTTTGGGAAAAGCAGTGGAGATATGTTGCAAATCTTCAAAGCCCCATGATGCAAGTGACCCAATCTCCTATGCCCCAACTCACCAATGTCTTGGCTCTGCACCATCACTACGTTCATTCTCAAAGTAGCACAATCCTCTACCTCCATCTTATAAATATTCTTCACTCGAATCCGTATCTTCTTTACCTAAACCATGGCTATGTGTCGAAGGAATGCCTTTCCTTTCGAGAAGATCACATCACAACCTCTATCCTTAAGCATGTCAACGGATACCAAGTTCTTCAAGGTGAGTGGAACCAAATGCTCCCTATAAAAAATAACCGTGCCCAATCCAGAATCACTATACCTCCCCTTGTCACCCATCTCAATATGCATCTCGAGATCTTTCTCCTCTAGGTCATTGAATAACTCCTTGTCACTAGTCATGTGGAATGAAGTTCCACTGTCTAAGTACCATACACTTCCCATCATTGATGACACCATGCATGCAATGAAGGAAAATTCCAATTCAAATTGAGAGGCCAAAGCCTCACTCACAGCTCCTCCTGCAGACTTCTTCCTGGACTTCCTGAGTGGACAATTTGTAGCAAAATGGCCCATCCCATGACAATGAAAGCATTTCACTTTTGTCATGTCTTTCTTATTAACTCCATTTAAAATAATTTTATTTGGAATGGGAAGCTTTCCCTTTCTCCTTCTTCGCCTTAATCGCTAAGTAACAATTCTCTTCATCATTAGTATTTAATGAAAAGCCATCCCTAGTGTTCCTCATGATCTCCTCTTGCATGAAATCCGACCATAGTCATTCCCAATCTTGCAGCTTCTCCTGACAATTGACAGAGTCCCGATAACTATGCTAACTCTTTTAGAGTCCTAGAATAGAAAGAATCACCATATCATCCTTGGTAACCATGATCTCAACACTTCCAAGTTGATCTCAACATTGAGTGAACTTGGTCAAGTATTTTTGAATAGTCTCACCTTTCTCCATTTTGATATTTTGAAGTTATTCCTTCAGCGCAAATTTCCTTTGGTCACTGATGTTTTGATACAAGTTTGTCAATGATTTTTGCATAGCGTATAGAGTTTCCTTCCCATGGATAATTGAGACAATGTGGTCTTGACCTCCCTCAAGGATTATCCACCTAGCCTTCACCACACAGTTCTTCCATTCAGCCAGATTTTGTGCATCTGATGTTGTTGGCTTAGGAATGTCTTGATTAATGAATTCCTTCAAGCCATTATTCTCTAGCACAACCTCCATTTTGTCCCTCCAAGCTATATAATTCTAGCTTCCTTCCAAGGCACACGTGAGCCTCAAGCCATAGAATGCCATCCGAAGTATGTATTGCAAATTCAAATTTCACCTGTAACCCAAAACTCAAAGCTTCAAAATCTCCTCTAGTATATTGTATTCATCTCCAATACCATGAAGAGTTTCTTGTAGATTCACGAGCTCATGCAATTTACTAAAGCACAGGAAAATAATTTATTTCTACTTTCAACCAGCGGAAGCCAATAGACCGATGAAAACAATATGAAAAATAAGAAGACAAATCAATGGCACAAACACAATAAGTTTTCTTGGGGAAATCCACCGCTTAAAACCCCACCTATATGTATTGCATTAATTGGAAATATGAGTGAAGATACAAAGCATGTTCTCACTATAACAATTCCGCACAAGTATGCTCAACTCTCTACCTCATAAGCCCGCTATTAGCCAACACTCAGCAATTTCCATTACCTGCCAAGCCCCTATTTCCTTGTGCAATTCCTAGGATGAATAACCCATATTTACAGGGAATTCATGCTTCCAAAACTACGCAATACAAACATAAGTCCTTCTCTAATTGCATGTGTGCTATTTACAACTCAGTAAATAATACAACTGATATTGCACTATCCTGAACTCTAGTCTCAACTGTGTCTTTCTCTGAACTGACATGCATGAGTTTCTGATGAGGGAATCTTCAGTTAACTGGAGTAACACCTGGGGATGCACCAGTGCACCAACTGACTATTATTCCTCTATTAGTTCAACAAATATTTAGAACTATTTTAACTGACCATAACTCAGTAAACTGAGTTAATCTAATTACACCTCAAATAAACTCATCCTCGACCCCTAAAATTTAGGGATAACATATACATGACTACAAAAAGACTTCAAACTTGAAATTCCTAAGCTAATTAAGTTAATTAAAATTAATTAACTATTTACAAGTTTCTATGATAATAGAATTCAATTTTAATTCAATGACAAATTAAACTCGAATTTCTTGTTGCCATTTCTCAACAAACTTAACTTAGTTAACTGCTACAAGTTGCTATGAGAATAGAATTACAATTTAATTCCTAATTTAATTCAAGGAAAAATTAAATTAGGATTTTTCTTGATGATATTTTTAACATTTCGTGTTTCTATTTTCAACACTCCCTCTCAAGAAGAAAGTTATTCAACTCTACTCCGATGTGGTAACTTTGGAATGTTCTGCATGCAACACTTCTCTTTAGCGTTGTTGCTGTTTCAACTTTTGAAACTAAAAGAGAATCTAAACTAAATTAGTATGACGCATATGTCACCAAATTATATGACTGCTACTATCTACTTAAAACTTTTTGCTTTCGCTGACTCTGCACTATGCCATCTTCATTATTGCCAAGTATATTATGTGCTCCCCAATATCTGACTACTACTAGTCTCCAACTCTCTCACTTGAAATCTAACTGAATCAACTGCCATTTATCCATCCTACTACTGTGTACTGTGGGCTTCCATAGCAAGGTAATGATCCATGACACAAAAACATCTCAATGGACCTTGCCCAAATTTTTGCACTCGTGGGACTATTACTTCACATTGCCCGACCTCTTACTTGGAGTGGTCCCTCTGCCCACTTGGCTCGAAATTCTCCCCTACTAGAGGTCTCTGCTTCAGTTGATGTCTCCACTCGGTCTCCTCTCTGCTTCTCTAATTGTGGCTGCTCCACAATTTTCCGAGGTTTCTTCTGAGCCTGCTTCTCAGGCTACCTCTAAGGCTACATGTTGTGATGTAATTTATGTTTCATCTCAACCACCAAGTCTCTAACCTTTTCCTTGCTCCTCAAAGCTTTTCATGCATCTTCGAGCTTGAGAGCATACATATTATTGACTTGCACACCAATTTGTTTCACCTATCCCATGGCGATGTGTTTAAGAAAAACCTTTCCCTTACTAAAAATCACATCATAGCCACAATCTTCCAATACTGTGATGGAAAAGAAGATTATTATTTAGTCCTGGAACATGCATCACATTTGTGATTCTAAAAGGGGGAAAGAATCCCTATGAAAGTTAATTGTACAGATTCTGGTATCGCTATACCTCCTATAATCCCTAAACTCTATGTTCTTCTTGAGGTCTTTCTCCTCAAAGTCACTAAAGAGATATCTATTCCCCATCATATGGAACAAGGCACCATTGTCAAGATACAACATGCTTCCCATTATAGTGTTGGCCATGCATGTAATGAGAGTGAAATCAAGTTCGAATGTGAAGCTAGTGCTTCACCTGCTACTGTAACTGCAGGCTCCTTCTTGCTTTCTTTCATCTGTGGGCAATTCGTGGCAAAGTGCCCATACTCATGATAATGAAAACACTTGAATTTCGACAAGTCCTTCTTATTTCCACCTACCTTGCCTTGCGACTTCATTCCCTTGGCTTTCTTTTCTTTTTTGACTAATGCAATGTCCTCTTCCACTTCTTTGGAAGAAATACCATCTCTGGTGTTCCACTGAATCTCTTCTTGTACCAAATATTACCACATTCACTCCCAATCTGGTAGCTTCCCCCTCCCATTAATAGAGTCTTGCTAACTATGAAATCTCTTGCAAAATCCTAGAAGAGCTAGGCTCACCATATTGTCTTCGGAAATAGTAATCCCAACACTTCCAAGCTCATCTCAACAATGGGTGAACTTGGTCAAGTACTTCGGAATTGAGCCGCCCTTCACCATATTGATCTTTCTGAGTTTGTACTTCAGTGCCAACTTCCTATGGTGAAGGTTATTTTGAAATAGGTACGTCAATTCCTTCAACATTTAGTATGGAGTATCCTTACTGTGGTGACTCGAGACAATGTGGTTACGAACCCCTTCGAAGATAATTCTTCTCGCTTTTGCCACACACTTTCTCCATTTAGCTAAATCTTAGCATCTGATGCTAGAGCCTTAGGAATGTCATGATCTATGAATTCCTTAAGACCACTGTCTTCCAACAGTGCCTTTTTCATGTCCTTCCAAGCTATGTAATTCGACCTACCCTCTAAGGTATACTCAAGTCACAAACTATAGAATGACATATTTGTCCTCTGAAGTATGAACTTGCAAATTAAATTTTCACCTGTACAACAAACTTGAATTATCCTCTGCTATATTTCTTTAGCTTTGATACCATGTAGATTTTTAATGTAGATTCAACAACTTATGTGATATGCTAAAATACAAGACAAGAATCTATTGTACTCTTCAGCGGAAACCAAGATTGATTGATGAAAGAAATAAGCCGAAAAAGAAGAATATAAATTGCACATACGCAATATTTATCTTGGGAAAGAAATTGCTAAAACCCTGACTATCTATATTAATTTAACCAAAATATCTAAGAAGAAAAAAGAATACTTGTTCATCCTAAACAATTCATGCACTAGTGCAATCTATCTCTCTGTTTCACAAACCATCTTAAGCCAACACTAAACCAATTATGATACCTGCCAAGCCCTTACTTCCTTGTGCAATTCCTAGGAGAATTATCCTCTATTTAATGTGGAAATTCCTCATCCATAACTTTGCAATCCATCATAGGCCTTCTACTAATTGCATGCACCATCTTTACAACTTAGAAAATAATATAACTGGTAGTACACTATCCCTGAACTCTAATCTCAACTCGACCTTCGTTTGAACTGACATGCATGAGTTATTTATGAGTGAATATGCAGTTAACTGGTGTGGAAGTGAATATGTACTGGTGTCGTCCCCACTACTAGACCTCTTACTAGTTCCTCCAACAGTTTGAACTAGTTTAACTAACTATAACTTAGTTAGACTAAGTTAATCTTGGGGTTCATTTTCCATATTTTTTGACCTTTTTCATTCTTTTTTGTCCTTTTATTTTTCTTTTAGGACATACCCTCTTTATATTTTTTAATTTTTTTGATTTTTTGAATATGTAAAACATTTGTAGAAAGCAAAGGTATGTACATCTTACATTTTTGACCTCATCCATTCAAAAACACCTATTGGTATAGGAACATAACAATGGCTCCACTTGGGGATGGCATTTCTTGGTGAAATGTCAAGAACTAGTAGATCAATGGCCTTTTGAATTTTTGTGATTTTACTCTACAACTTTCCCTTTTACTTTACTACTTTATTGATATTTATCGATAGTGAAACTTTTGAAGCTTAGGGCCTTCTCTTCAGGCTTCAACTCCAAAATTTACCATCCAATCCACACTAAACTTTGTGAAGGATATAATATGTACAAGTGATTAGTAAAATCAATGACTAGGATCTATATAGTGCTTAAGCATTTGACCATTTACTGGTCCTCCTTCTACTTCTGTACCATCCAATTCTTTGAGAAAATAAGCATTATTACCTCTGAAAGCATAAATAATGTAAGGACCTTTCCATAGGAAGTCAAACTTCCCATGTTTCCCTTTATCTTCCCTTATTGAGTCCCATTTCAAGACTTTATCTCCTAGATAGAAATCTTCTGCCTTGGTTCTTTCGTCAAAATATTTCTTGATTCTCTCCTGCACAACTTGGGATTTGATATAGACCTCCTCCCTAGTTTGCTGCAAGTGAATTGTCTGGTTGATCCTTCTTTGAATATCATTTGGCTCAACCTATTCTTCTTGGAGTAATTTCATCACTAGTGTTCCCAAAGAAGGTGGGAAAACAACCTCCATTCCATACACTAGCTAATAGGGACTGGTACCAATAGATTTCTTTGTGGTCAGCCTATCTGCCCACAAGGCATTTACTAGTTTCTTGTTCCAAGTTTTCTTGTTATCTTCCAATAGTTTTTTGATAATATTCATTAAGCTCTTATAGGAAGACTCTGCAAGTCCATTTCCTTGAGGATAGTAGGTTGTGGAGTGGCCAAGGGTTATGTGATATTTGTTGCAGAAATAAATCATCCTATTTGATTTAAAGGTTGTTTCATTGTCTGTGATGATTTTTGGTGGGGAAACCGAATCTATACAAAATGTTGGCCTCAAGAAAACCTATTATGGCAGTATTAGTGGCTTGTCTTGAGGGTATGGCTTCTATCTACTTTGTAAAATAGTCTGTGGCAGTCAAGTTCCATCTATTTTGGTCAGAGGAAGGGGGATGAATTTCACCAATGAAGTCAAGACCCCACTGTTGAAATGGTGTTTTAGTAGATATAGGTTTCAAAGGTAATGGCAGTAGTTTCCTTTTTCTTTCAAAAATCTGACATTTGTGGCATGAGGTTACAAACTTCTTTACATCAACAAATAGAGTAGGCCAGTAAAAACTAGCCCTTAAGATCTTATTAACTGTTGTCTTCCAATAAAGATGTCCCACAGTCACCTGCATGAAACTCTTGCAAAATGTTATCAGATTCTTCCTTTAAGAAACAATTTAGAAGGATGCCTTCATGATTTTTCCAAAATAAAGCATTATCAATTATGAAAAACTTCAAAGACTTCATTTTTAAGAACCTACTTTTAGTCCTGGACAACTCTGGAGGAGCTTGAAGGTTTTGTAGAACGTATATGATGTCAGCGTACCATGGTGAATCTGTAAAGGCTTGATTGATCTCTGGAGTCGCCATCTCCTCTTCGTTATCTAGTTCTACAATGAAGTTTATGTCTAGGGCTTGACAGTTTTATTCAACCATGAGCTTGGCTTTTGATCAGTTCAGTAGGTTTAATTTCTAGATCATACTCTAACATTGTAGCTATCCTCTTCCCTCTCTTTCCATCAGGTCCATCCTGTGTTAGAATGCCTTTGACTACAACATTGGGAACATAAGCTACTATATGAGAGTAGAAGATATAAACTATGAAATCTTTAATAGATTTATCCAAAGCAAAAGCTTGCTTCTCCATTATATTATACTTTAAAGGTGCATCTCTCAGGGCTTTACTGAAGAAGGCTATGGGTTGTTTGAAACCCTCATCATTTTTCTGCATTAGGACTGCAACAATTGTGTGTTCTAAAGTGAAAGAAAAAATAATGAAATCCCTATCAAACATTGGACTGATGAGAACTAGTTTTTGTGTTAAGGCTAATTTTATATCTTCAAATGACCTTTTATCCTCTAGATTCCATTTAATAGTTGAGCTAGGTTAGAGATAAATCTTCTCAAAAAGTTTATTTTGCCTAAAAACGCTTGAAGTTCTTTGATGTTCTCGGGATGTGGTATCTGCAAAATGGCTTCAATTCTTGTTGGGTCAATTCGAATACCATGTTTGGAGATAATGTGGTCTAGTAATTTCCCCTCTTCCAACCCAAATAAAGATTTTTTAGGATTCAGAGAAATTCCATACTTTCTACACTTAGTAAAGACCTGCCTAAGATGATCCATGTGTTACTGATATGATTTAGAGAATACTATGATATTATCTAGGTAGATTACCAGGAAGTCATGGATTTTCTTAGCAAAGGCTATGTCCATTGATCTTTGAAAGGTGGCCCCTGCATTTTTTAACCCAAAAGGAATTTTCACATACATGAAAGTGCCCCATGGTGTAGTGAATGTTGTTTTTGCCTAATCATCGGGTGGACTAAGATTTGGTTATAACCAGAAAACCCATCTAGTAGTGAGATTCTGGTGGAACCTACTACCCTCTGTAATATGTGATCCATTTCAGGAAGAGGATAGTTATCCTTAAGTGAAACTTTATTCAAATTCCTAAGGTCAACACACAATCTAATATTGCCCGTTTTCTTTCTTGTAGGTACTAAATTAGAAACCTAGTCTGAGAACCTAATTGGTGCAATAATCTTAGCTTCATAAATTATTTTGATCTCTTTTTTGATAGAAGGAAGTAGAATGGGGTTAATCCTTCTAAGCTTCTATCTAAAAGGCTTTTGGTTTTCTTTTAATAGAATGGTGTGTTGTATTATGCTGGTATCATAGGATTTTAGGTCCTCAATTCCAAGCAAAAACATCCTAGAATTATTTTAGCAATTCCATATACTTCACTTTTTCATTGGGAGGTAATGATTTTGAAAGTTTTATCAGTTCGGGATCTTCTTTAGAACCTATGCTACATTCCTCAATGTCTAATTTCAAGGGTTCCATTTTAGAATTTTTAGGGGTATCGTTTGAATCAAATAAGTCCTCCAAAGGAGTTAATCCTTTGGGTAAAAAATTTCCTTTAAGGTTGATGACTTCAGTTTCTTCATTGATTGCTTCATCAATTTCTATTTGTTTTAGGTTTCGAATATCTGATTTTGTAAACTTTGTAGGATGAAATCTATCAATATGATCATCTTCTACTTTGTTAATTTCTACTTCATCAGTTTAATCAAAATCTAATGCTATGTTTCTGTCTATGTTGCTATTTACAAATTCCTCATCTAAAGTCAAAAAGTTCTTAATTTGTTGATCATTCTCAAATACTTGCTAGTTCTTTAACTTGTCAGGAATGGCAGGTCTATGCCTAACCTCAACAGTGTACTAATGGTTGGGTTGAAAAGGCGACTTATAAGTACTAGCAAACATGGCTAAGCTGTGAGCTTGCATATTGTGTTTTCTTGGGATTACAGCAAGCTTGGTTTCTAAAAAAGTATTAAGTATTTCTACAATTGTACCTCTATAAATTCCTAACCTAGGATCCTTAGTCATATAAACAACATTAATTTGTTTGATTACCAACTCAGAATCTCCCATAATAGAGACTCTTATGGCTCCTAACCTTTTGACTAGTTTCAGACCTAATATGATTGCTTCATAGTCGTCCATGTTGTTTGTACATTTAAAGTTCAATCTGTAGGCATGGCCCTCTGAATCATCATTTTCTAAGTTGTAAACCCATACACCTGCTCCTGCACCTAGTTTGTTGACTGACCCATCAAATTCAAGATGCTAAAGAATTTCATGTTCATAATTTTCACTATCTGGGGGAATGAAATCTTTCTTAACTATGGTATCTAGGTCATATTTTTTATCTAAAACCTCATGAATTTGGAAATTTTGATTTTCTTTTAATACTGCAATCTCTTCTGGTTTTTTTGTTCTGATGCTTGAAGTGTCTTCTTGATTAGTTTCATCATTGTAAAGTATGAAAGAATCAATATCAGAATGTACTGAATATATAGGAAAGTTCTGAGGTCTCTCCTGGGTACTCAACACATACTTCATAAGAGTCTCTCTATACAATTTCTTGGGATGTCCAAAGACTGATATGGTAGCATACAATATGTCAAGTTGTAGAGATCCCTGGAGTTTGGCACCTCGAGATCTAGACAATAGCATACCATACTTAGGTGGTATATCAACAACAACTATGTCCATAAATATGGTCTTAGCAGGGTACTGAACCAGGGAAACACACAAATCTTTTATAAGCCCTAAGCAATTAACTTGGCTTGAATCAAAGGAAAACAGATCCTTGTAAGGTCTAGTGATATCCAAGTTTAGCTTCTCCATAATAGACTTAGGCATAAGATTAAGTGAAGCCCTAGAGTCTAGCATGGCATTATGTAGGATTTTATCGTGGATGTCAAGGCTGATGTAGAAGGGTGGTATCCCTCCTTCCACTGGCTTTCCATTAATATCAGGTTCGAAAATTAACTCAGGTTGATCATCAAATAGGTTCACAAAGTCTTCATTCTCATGGAAGTTTAGAGATTTAATTATTTGAGATCTATAAGTTTCATGTTTCACCAATTCTGTCAGAGGCATTTAGATTTTGAGTTTGGCCACCTCTACTCCCAAATTGAAAGGCAGTGGGGATTTGTCAGTTTGAGCATTTAAAATTTTAGCACCAAGGTTCTAAGAAGTATGTTCTTCTTTTTCATTGTTTGGAGTGTTCTTAATTGGATTTTCTAATATAATTTCTGGAGGTTGTTCCACTGTTACCTTGAGGGGGACTGAAGTGGAAGGTTTCTCATTAGAAGGTTGGTCATCTGTTACATCTTCAATGGTGGGACTAGAAGGATTTTGATGTGGTCTAGAAAGGATTTGTAGGGTTTTTGTAACTTGAGGATTCTGATTTGTAGCTTTTACTTTCTTAGGCTGATTAGGTACTGCTTTTTTATTCTGGTCTGGAACATTAGTGTTCTTTTTGCTTCTCAAATTATATTGTTTATGCACTTTGAAAATAGCAGAGTCATACCCTTGCTTATAGTCGAAAGATTCTCTAGTTTGAGTCTGTAACTGTTGAAGCATGTATAATTCCCGATCATCCTGAGTTAGAAATACTATTCAATCATCATATAATCCCATTAGGTTGATTTGGGTGTCTATCTTAGGGTCTTCTTGGTGGGAATTTTTAACATTATTTTCTTAGAAAGGTGGTCTAATGTTCTGATTTAGGCCCATTTTTACCAGTGTTTTGGTTTTGGTTCTTCCTAAAGTTTGGATTCCTTACTGGATTTGCTTGTTGGTTATCCCAGTGAGGTTTCCTTTCAATGAATTCTATTCTATCCATTAACCTTTCCATTCCTTTAGCTAAATCATCCATTTTTTTATCAAAGGGTGAAGTTTCATCTTTCAAGGGTATTCTTCTCTCATTTCTAACCCTAGCTCTTTTGGATAGCAGATTAGCTTCTACACTAACTACTACACTTTGCATATCTTCAAGTGTAGGGGGATTCCTTTCTCTAATTTGAAAAGCCATATCTGTGTCAAATACATTTGGAAACTTAATCAAGGCTAAGCCCGATGGAGGCCTAAGGTCAAGTGGGATTGTACTATAAACATTGTTAAACCTGGTATAATAGTCTTGAACAGTTTCGTTAGGTCCCCTTTTAAGGTTTTCATATTCAAAAAGAATTTGAAGGGGGTTCTTTTTCTTCTCCCACCTATTTAAAAATTGTTGGTAAATAACTTCTAAACTATATATACTCTAAGGGAGCAAAGATATAAACCATGTTCTCACTTCTCCAGCTAGAGTTTGGACAAAGATTCTCATTTGGACATCTCCTATGTCAATTTCATGCAGTTCAAAATAATCTGTCATTTTCTTAGTGTGTTGTTGCGCTCTGTAAGTTCTAGTGCCATTGAATAAGGTAATTTTACTTTGATAATCTACTAGCAAGACACCTTGAGGAGCAGGCATCACAAGGGGAGCATATCTAAGTGCCATAGCTCTAAGTTGGATAGGATTGAGAATAGGAGTTGGGGTAAAAGGAGGATTTGGGACAACAAGGGTAGTTGGGGTAATAGGGGTAATGGGTATTTCAGGGGTAGTGATGGGATGATGGGGAAGTGAAGGTACAAATGGAGATGAGGGATGATCTTCGGAGGTGTGGGGAACGATGGTGAGCTAAAAGATATTGAAGTTGTTTTAGAAAGTTCAAGGAGTCTATCGGTGGTAAGGGATGATTGAGGGGAGTTCAGAAGGTACTGGCCAATTAACAAGTTGGCTCGTTGGACTTCAAATTCTCTTGTGAATTTTGGGTCTAAGACCATATCCACAAGTTCACTCTCAGACTTAGTTCTAAACAGAGAAAGGTCAAAATACTCATCAAAAGGGATGTCTTCAATGAATAACCAATCAGTAGGGCATGAATTGGATCTAAAAATAGGTCTAGGGCTTACTGAACTTTCATGTCTTCTAATTATTCTCAAAATAAGGTTGGGATTGTCAAATATAGAGGGAGGATTTGGATCAGGGTTGGCCCTGGTATAGTGAGTTCTCCCTGAAGCCAGATTTCGAGCTTTTTCTAATTATTTTTCTTTTTATGAACTTTTTTTGAAATAACTTCTAATAACCCTTTAAGATGCTTAAAAAATAAAAATTTGAATTTCTCAAAGGTTTATTAAGACCGAGGGTTTTGAATCCCTAGTATGGTCGCCACTATGTTATCACTCAGATTTTTTTCTTAGAAGTTATCAAAGAAGGAATAGTTTGAGGTAACCACAAACCTAATCTTTTAGACTTGGGTCCTAGCCAACCTAAGTCTAGAGAGGGCTCTCTCTTTATAATTTAACTTTGTTTTGAATAAGATTTTAGGCTAGTTCTTAGTGTTCATGATTGTTTTGTTTTCATTGGATGGTGGAATTAAGAAGACATATGGGTAGAGAAAGTATTTAGGCCATTGGGCTATGGAGTCAATCAAGAAAGGCTTAACTAGATCTGATCTATCACTAAGGTAAGAGTGCACAGGGCAGGCTAGCACAACAAAAGAAAATCTGTAGGTTTAAATGAATGAAGTAGTCCTAACTAGGGCAAAGGGTAGTGAAGGATCCTTAACCAGGATTAAGATGAAGAAAGGAAGGATGATCAGTAGCAAGGGGAAATGAAGAATCCTTTACTATGGAACAAAGGGGGGGTAAAATATGGAAGTAAGGGAGCAATTAAGGATTCCTAGACCAAGGCAGTTTAGTAGAAAAGATAACTAAAGCAAACAATTAAAATAGAGAGCAATTAAGCTAATTCTGATGATATCATTCCTTATTTTCTTTACAGATTTTAGAAGAAACACATATGAATATTCATAACATGAATAGAATACAATATTTAAACATGAAAAGATAATAATTATTTGTTTCAACTGTGCACAAGAATCCAGTGAAATCTCCTTAGCTTTATTTCATTTCCAGCAAAACCAGTCCAGTCTTGAGTTTAATAGTGTTATAGACATTTTTGGGCACTGCAACCAAAATATCATATGTCCATAAACCAAGGGATTCTAGGCCCCTAAAAGTGTTGTTACACAGCCTAAAGGAACAAGGTCAGCTGATTACATCATCTCCCAGAAGTTCTCCCTGAAAAACTACACAAAACGGGTCAAAACTAGACCATATAGACTGCTCAGTGCTAAGGGTGCGATGAATCTCACCTACTACATGAAAAAAGTGTGATGCATACTGAAAATCCCTTCTGTAGGGTGTGATAAGTGAGAGTGGACAAATGGTAGAGGTAGTTGGCTAGGTGGAAACCCAAAGAATCTTCTAGAAACTGCTCATTTGACACTTGCCTCTCTGAATTCGCCCATGGATGAGTAAGAGATCATGAAATCTCCAAGTGGAACCAAGAACTATCAGAGAAATGCCACTAATCAAAAACCCAAAAGCTGACTCACCCACCTGCAAACATCTATATATGGATCCCTCATCCTAGAGACTCAGAGGCTGGAATTTTGTATCTTGTAAGGAAGTGTTGTTGGTTTCTCTATGGAACATCATAGTGTTGGGTGATCTAGCTTTTCATGAGGTGAAGAGGGCTTTCATGTTGGGAGGATGGTGCTGGGTTAGATCAATGGGTTGTAATCCTCTCTTCTACTATTTCTATCAATAAAGTTATTTGAGTTTTCCTCCATATTCTTGTATATCTCTGAATCTTGTATTGATATATGCATTTATATGGTTAATATATATCTAATCCTATATTGTTTATGGTTATAGATCTCTATGCTTTGGTGGTATTATGGTACTTTGACTCTACAGGTGTTCTTTGAAGTGGGACAAGTAAGGAAGGAGTGGTAAAGATCTATCAAAGGGGAGAGGAAACAAGCAAGGAGCCAAACGAAAGACTGAGGTTGGTACTCTCTGCTTCTCTCTCATCTATTTCTCATAAAGAAAAACACAAGTGACTTTAGTTATTTTGTTTCTAATATAGCTACCCGTCTTAGTGGGACTAGCAGCTCTAAATGGACACTAGTTTTCCCGATAACAAAATGGCGACTCCACTGGGGAGCGAATAGCTTGTTTGCTTGTTTCTATTTGTTTTCTTTATAAACTACAAACGCAGCCTGAAGTTAAGCCAGCTAGCCTTCGAAATGCTTTTGCTATGCAACTGCAAAGTAGATCAACGTTGCTTTAGTCAATCTCTGGGTTAGTTTATGAACTGAACACCTGACTTGCAAACATCCTAAGTGCCCTGGCGGTAGCTCAAGTAACCTCATTAGATCAGCCCCTATGCTTTGTGTTTACTGACTATTATTAGCTCAGCCTAAATCCTTGAACTAAGCTGCAAACTGTGAGCAAAAACCAAGGCCAGTCTCGTCCCTAGACCATTGCATTGTCTCTCATTGACAGTCTGGATGCACTGCACCTCTTGTGTGCTGCAGGTGAGATGCATCCCTGTTTCCCTGTGTTACAGGTGCGATGATTAGGTAAGACTATTTCTGCCTCCAGATTTTGGTTTTCTCTTCATTGTCTTGAGCTTTATTCAGTAGTTTTGCTGCCTGTGATCAGTATACCAGTGTTGAAACTCCCTTCCTTTGCATTATTCAGCCTCCATTGTATAAAGAATTATGAATGTTTTTATGTATTTTTTGTCATTTACAGTTCTCCTTTGCAAATAGTAGCTTAATCGAACTGTCATCTTTTGATTTGAAAGTGTCGCAAGTGTCGTTTTCAGTCAAAGAAAAGAATCTTTTTGATAGTCTATTACAATTTTTCCCTTGTATTTGATTTGAATTAATAGTATTTCAAGTGTCAAAAGCAGTTTTCAATTCAAAATCACAAAGTATCGTCTTAGTATTCCTTTCGTTTTTGAAAAACAAATTGTTAGTACTGTCGCTTTGAAAGAAAAAATAGTTCAGATATGTACTTAGCATTCTTTTTTGTCATTCACATATTAAGAAAGCGGAAAACAAATATATGCATGTGCATTTGCATTTAGACTGCCTGTGGAGATTGATTTAGGACAGCGCATCTTAGTGTGTGCTCTCTGCTCTATGTTGAAAGAATTTTACTTCTCTTTCCTTAGTAGCTAGGATTTTCATTGCAAAAAAGAAAATAAATGATTGTTTATCATCTTAGATTGCATATTTAGGAATTGTATATCTACATCACACAATGAACCTTAAAGGCAAACTTCTTAAGAAAGATCAACTGTAAAGTAAATTTCAATGAACATAAAAACGCTTTGGAACCTAATGCATAACATTTAGAAGTCTAAGCTAGAGATGTATTCTGGCGTCGTAAAGCCTGGTAACTATCGCTTTCATCGTAGGTTGGGTGATTCCTCCTCTTCGAGATGACAAGTGCCAATATGGACTTGTGCTCCCACGTACGATTGAGTATATATTAGGAGACCACAATATCCTATATCCTTTATCCTTAGGAAGCCGTGTCTACTGCCCTATCGATCGCAATGCACTGAACACAACATTCGAGAAGATTGACTGCCGTACCATAAAATTATTCTACAGTTTTGTGATTGGTTTGGTAATCCCTCTGTCTATATTTCCAGAGTAGTCACTTTCGTTCCTCTTCAGACTCCTTAAAAGAAAAGGTCCATCTGAGCACTTGTCACTTCGGGCTCATTAAAAATCGAAGGCGGCTAGTGTCATCTTTAGATTTTTCTCAACTCTTAAAAATTGAAAAAGAAAGTTGTGTCAAAGCATCATAAAATTTATTTTAATCCAAATGACATCACTGTTCCCTCGTTGGTCTTAGGTTGAGGAAATGGAATCCACCAATCAAGGATTTCCCCTTGGAGGGAATCCTAGTCCCTCTCCTCTTGGGGAGATGTTGGTGCACCTCATATGGCCACATTGTCCCTTCCAGGATTGACAATTGGTCTGCTAGTATGGCTTTTCTTTACCTCTGTCGTTCAAAACATCGTGATTCTTGAGCAATCAAATCAGCAACAAGATGATACTAAAGTTACCCACAACCTTCTACTTCATTTGTTTCTCCTTCTCCTTCTTCCTCTTCACTTGGTGAAGCTAGTAAAAGTAAAAACCAAGTAACTAAGAAGAAGAAGAAAGGGAAGGAGAAGAAGAAGAAGAAGCCAACGACAAAAGGGGGCAACCATGCATCATCCGACAAAAATCCACACACTACACCATCCAAACCTAAATCTCCATGTGTCATTTGCAAGGGAGACCACTATCATCGATATTGTCCTTACATCACGTGGATCTTAAGGGACTAGTCTCCCCGCTTGCACAATTCGGTGCCCTTAACCTCTGACGATCATGTTGAAAGTACACCGTAAACTAGTGAAAACAAAGTCAATGGACAAAAAGGAAGATCTAAAATTCCTTGTAGACTGTGTGAAGGCAATCATGCCATCCACTGTTTTCCCTTCCTAGATGAAGCTAAAAGAGTCTTGGATAACCATCCTGCTTCACCACTACGGCTTCCTCCTGGATCCAAGAAACTCTTGCCGAGTCCATCACTAGTTGAAAATCTGACTGACACACCTTTGTAGTCGGTCGAACCATCTATCATTGAAGATAAACCCTCTGAGTCCACACCAGACCAAAGTCAATAGGTCAAGATGCCACTCGACCCAGTCTTGTCTTCAGAAGGTCTACCTTCAGATGATACAGTCACCAAAGAGAATGAGAACGACACCCTTCAAATTATTTTCATCAACACAGAATCCAATGAACATGAGGGAAATCTACCCGTTCCTTTACCATAGGAAGGAATTTTGTTAGAGATTTACCTGTTCGTTTATTTGGTCCCTCCTCCACGCAATCTAGTCATTTCCTTTGATTGGAATCTACTAGGCAGACCCCGTCTACCATCTAATGTACCATTTTGAATCATAGTACAAGCTTACAGAATGGTCATGGTTGGTACTATCATAGATGAAGGGGCTTCTGTGAGTATCCTTTCCTCAACTGCTTGGAAAGCACTTGGTTCACCATCGCTTCTACCTGAGATTCAAAATCTGATAGGCTTCAACAAAGGAACCAGTCAACCGTTAGGGATCCTTCCAAGTTTTCCTATAACTTTGAGAAGGAAAATCATTTACCTTAACATGATGGTGGTCCAAGGACCTTTAGATTACAATCTACTCCTTGGGCGTGACAACATTTATAGCATGGGAGCTATTGTTTCCTCACTCTTTCGAGTGATGTGTTTTCCGCATGAAGGCAGAGTGGTCCAGTTCGTAGACCAGCTTTCATTCCCTAGTTCAAACATAGCTAATGGTCAAGTGCCATCCCTAACTGGTCTTTTTTCACAAGGAATGTCTCATCAATCTCCAGCCAATCCACTTGATGAATGCGAGTGATTCAGTGAATGTGGCTAAACCCAGGGGGTATGCACCCTGGTCTGCTTCGGCAGATAAACTTTAGGTATAGGGTAGGTTTCCACGGAGGATATATGACTAGTCTAACACACCCGTCCATTTAGGAAAATGGGATTAGACTGGAATAGGATTCCCTCGTCATAGGTTAGGTGATTAGAACTGGAATCACCTTCGTCCATTTCGATGGACAAAGCCAAGGAAGTGTTTTTGTCTGCTACGCAGGTGGAACCATCTTGTTGATGCAAGAACTTCTGTATGGTAACCTGGAAACTCTACTTCTCTATACTTGGGGGCATGCAAACCTTTTTGCATGCAGTGAAAAGAAACCATTTATTTTCTTAGTTTGTAGGCTCTTAACCCTTTAAACTTGTAGGTTGGTCGTTCCTAGCTTGCATAACAAAAGGCTCTGAAGCAAAGTTTCGAATGGGGCAAGCTCCCTAAAAAATGAACCTATCGATGATACATCCTTATTATATGACTGGCACGAGCAGGTTTATGCGAAGTTCAAGCTCGTTAAAAAATAAACCTAGCAATGAGCAAATGTTCCCCTAGAGTTTAAGCTCATTAAAAAATGAACCCATCCATCGAAAAATAACCATTCCGATCGCATAATCATCAGTTTTGAGCCTTGGTCGTGTTCTTACCATCACCTCCACTCTCTTTTAGCCGAGAATATGCCTCCATTTGATTGTTTACCCCTTTTTAGGAATAGCTACGATGAGTGATTCTATTAGCCATCTTCTTTACACTGGCATGATTGAAAAGTTCCAACCCTTACCTTGTACGAGCTGCTATCTGAAAACATCACTCGTTCCTCAAAAACGAGTCTCCTTTAAGCTCTTTTCATCTGACTCATAAAATATGAAAAGATTGCTGAGAAATTGGCCTCTCCAGCTCATTAAAGTGATTGGAAGTGCCATCCCTCTAGATTTTAATCTTTTTGGACCTGAGGGATCATTACACAAAAAGATCGAGCATTTGTCTTGTTCGGCTCGTCAAAACTATCAAAAAGTCATCTCTTTCGTATTGTTTTATACATTTTCGGACTTAAGGGATTATGCTATGAAAAAGGATTACTGGAGTTTCCTTTCCGACTCTTTTCAGACTCTCTAAAATTGAAAAGGACCGAGTTATCTTTGTCGTTAAACTCATTAATAGCGACAAACTTGTCCATGTAGGCAAGAGCGAGTTTCACTGTCGCTAGGCTCGTTAAAACATAGCGACGGGTTTGCCCGAAGGGAAAATTATAGAACAAGCATATGTTATCCTCCTCAAGCTTGACAAAAATAAAGAGGTACTGGTCAGCAATGACTGGGGAAAAATTGGGAAGGAAACTTGAAGAAACTTTATTCGTAGCAAGACGCTCTTGAACATGACACTTTCACTCCATCACCATGATTGAGTCGAGTTGGGTTATTCCGTTCACCGGTCATATCACCATTGGTCCTCCATACCATCCATTTTTGGGGTAAATGCTGTCAATCCATTTCAGTGTCACTGATATGTTCAAGAGAAGTCGCTCAAAGAATTCACCAACCCAGCTTACGTCTCATCCGGTGCAATACCTTCACGCTTCATTCTTTCATGACCACCACCCTGAACCTTGTATCATTAGATCGTTTTCACCTCTACAAAATCATTTGCTCTGTTTCGTGTCATAGATGTGGGATTTATTAAGGCCCTCCTACGACAGGTCACTTCTTGTCGACATCAGCTCATTATCCAAGAAGTTGACTTAGGAACAACCCTTTCAGTACTTTGAAGCGTGCATGCCTCAATGGCAAGTTTCTCACTTTCGGCGATAGGTTTACATCAATGGCCTTCAACCGAGAGATTTTGCGTGGTGTTAAACATCGACTCATGTATTCACACCATGTGAATTGTACTATCATACCTTGAGGGTCATCATTATTATTGGTGATTCCTCTCGCACCTGTTAACAACTCACATCATTGGCTGGTAATCAGGTGATGTCTTTCCAT
The DNA here is from genome assembly GCA_000404065.3 of Pinus taeda. Lineage (NCBI taxonomy): Eukaryota > Viridiplantae > Streptophyta > Pinopsida > Pinales > Pinaceae > Pinus > Pinus taeda. The sequence continues at coordinate 92,421 of APFE031311989.1, read as the reverse complement.
GTTCGATGTTAGAACATCCTTTCACATGGATCGACTTGTACTTCGGGCAAAGATTGAACGAGTTTGAAGACCCTGGATCTAGTTTCATCCATTTGGGCTGTGATATATTCAGGAAAATAAAGACATCAAATGCACATCATAGCTGCATAGATAATCATCCAAGCTAAGGGATGATGGCTCTACCAGAATCATCAGTCTGCCATATAGAGAGTTGTCTATCCAATGTACATGAAAATGAATTTATAAAGCTGAGCATGGGAATGCTCGCCTCAGCTAGATCATGAAAATATTATGAATATCATGTATTATTGTATCTTATTACAGGTCACCTTCCAGTTCGAAAAACCTCGGATCCTCATGATAAAGAATTTCACCTGACATCAAAAGATTTACGATCTCATGCTTTAGGGGGCAACTGTTATAGACATATTTGGGCACTGCAACCCCAATCTCATATGTCCATAAACCAAGGGCTTCTAAGCCCCTAAAAGTGTTGTTACA
>APFE031311989.1:60832-90323 GCA_000404065.3 Pinus taeda | reverse complement strand
ATAAATCCTAATATCTATATAACATTAGTATTTATATAACCTAATGTCTATATAACTTAATATTTTGTATCTTGTAAGGAAGTGTTGTTGGTTTCTCTGTGGAACATCATAGTGTTAGGTGATCTAGCTTTTCATGAGGTGAAGAGGGCTTTCTTCCTAGGAGGATGGCTCTAGGTCAGATCAATGGGTTGTAATCCTCTCTTCTACTACCTCTATCAATAAAGCTATTTGAGTTTTCCTCCATATTCTTGTATATCTCTTAATCTTGTATTGATATATGCATTTGTATGGTTAATATATATCTGATCCTATATTGTTTATGGTTATAGATATCTATGCTTTGATGGTATTATGCTACTTTGACTCTACAGGTGTTTTTTGAAGCGGGACAAGTAAGGAAGGAGTGGCAAAGATCTGTAAAATGGGAGAGGAAACAAGCAAGGAGCCAAGCGAAATACTGAGGTTGGTACTCTCTGCTTCTCTCTCATCTATTTCTCATAAAGGAAAACACAAGTGACTTTATTTTGTTTGTTTCTAAGATAGCTACCCATCTTAGTGGGACTAGCAGCTCTAAATGGACACTAGTTTTCTTGATAACAAATATCTCCTTGGCTCAAAAATAAAATGTCTAGAGAAATGTGTTTTATTCCATCCTAATTACTTCAATTTGTGAAGTATTTATACAAAAATTGATAGAAAATATCTCTTAACCATATGAGAATTATTCTAGGAAACAAAAAATATCTTCAACACGAAGAGAGAGACAGATGGAGAACTGTCTTCTAGTTGTCCCTTTTATTGTGACTATGTTGGCTGTTGTAACTCGGATTTGGCTCTTTCAGTTGCTTTGTAGTTATGTGCTAGAATCACTTTCTATCTTCTACCTATTGATACTCTTTACCTGTTCATCTTTGATCTTGTCTTACTTGTTTTACATGGAAACCATGTTTTACCATGTAGATTTATTGTAGTAACTTTATAGTAAATCTGTTAATTGTGTCCACCATTCATTGTCAGGTAATTTCATCCTTATCATTTTCCTGTAAATCTCATCAGCTTCTGTGTACTTGGAAAAATTTGGTTTTCTTGTGAACAAGTGCTTGACTTCATGCTCTATATAGAATAGATTCTCAAGACCACAATATAACACCTTTCCAGTGGGCAAAGATTTTAGCCCTGAAGTACTAGCTTGGCTTCTGGCCAACTTGTTCAACTTTTTCATGTAATCTTCCTGGGTCATCAGCTTGTCATTTATTACCATTGGATTTCGAAGTCCTTTTTCTCTTAAGATACCATACTTTAGCATAAAGTTGTCAATGTCTACTTGGATGCTCTGACATATTTTCTCCATATTGAGCTTTAGTTTCCTTTTGGTGAGAACCTTTTTTATCTTTATGATTGTTGCTGTTATGTCTTCTATTTCCAGTTCATCAAGCTAATATCTGTTTTTTCTATTCAAAATTGTGATTAATTGATTGGCTTCTTCAGGCTTATTTCCCAATTCTTCCACTATCTTGTGGATTGCTTTTGTAGCCATTTTGACTAATTCAGTTTGTTAAAAAATAATCTAAATAGAAGGCCAAACATCATTGATGGAATCAATGATGTTAGCCCAAAGAAATTCTTTCATATCTCCCAATGGATCTTGTAATGTTAAGTCATTTTCAAGGGCTTTTATCCTGTCTACCATTCTTTGGTTCTTCTGAGCTTCTTCCTTCTGCTGTATTTGTGCAAGTTTACAATTGGTCTCTAAACTTGACACTTGTTCTCTGAGTTTCTTAAGCTCAGTGTCTTGGATACTCATTTCTTCCATGGCCTTGATCAATTCTGTAGTCTTCTCTGTTGGTGTCTCTATGCTGGTTGATGTAGATGTGCCTACTGAAGTACCTGTTACTGGTAATGATGTAGGCTGTGGAAGTGTAGGTGCCAAGGTGGAGGGCACTGATGTGGAAACTATAGGTATTACAGTCTGAGGAGTGGTGGCCAACTCACTCTTTTTTGAGTGTATCAAATTATTCAATTCTTTCTCAGTTTCCTTTAACTTTTCATTAAGTTTTAGGACCAAGTCCATAAGCTCTTCCTCCTTTTTGGTTTCCATTACTTTAGCTATCTGAGGATGATGAAGAGGAGGAACCTTGAGCTGCTTTTTCAGTGTAGCTATGTCGTCATTTTTCTTCTTGATAAGCTTCTCTGCAGCTTTCACGTCCTTGGGATCATGTCCCAGCTCTATGACCAAGTCCTCTAAGGACTTTATTCTAGTGTCTTTAGGCTGTGAAGAGGCCTTATCCAACTGGAATTGTGATGACATTTTATTTAGTGAATTCTGAAGTTGGTGGGCTGCTATTGCCTTGTTGTTCAAGGTGGAATGGACTATTTCACTAGTTTTCTTATGTAATTCAATTTGGTTAATAGGATGGATATCCTTTGCCAATACTTCAAAATCTGTTTTTAGGTAATCTTCCATTGATTTAGGTTGCTGTGTGGTTAGCTTCAAAAAACTCATCTGCATTTTCCCTTATTTTATGTCGAAGGTTGAAGTTAGCCTTATTTGGTTTAGTTGAGCCATCTTCAGATAATGTGCATAACTTTGCACCTTTAGACTTTCATTCCTTGCTTTGATTTCCTTGTATTTTTCCTTGATATCTAGGCTTTATCCAGTAGGATCCTTGAAGGAGGATACTTCCACACTCTGTTGCCTTTCCAACATTTGAGCTTGTGAGGTGGAAGGTTCTTGTGTACCTCCTGAAGGAGTAGTGTGCATGCTTTCTATCCTTTCTACTCCTGAAGTTGCTGCTGTCTCCTCAGTATATTCCTGTTCTGCAAATGGATTCAACCTTTACCTCTTAGCATAGGTTTGGGAAACAGGTATGCTGGAGGAGTGGCCTCCTATCTGTCTCCTTTGAGGTTCCTCTCCTCATTATAGGAGTCTGCAAAATAGGAGGGTTTCTCATGATTTTTCCAGGTTGAGCAAGTTCCTCTGAAATGTTAGGCTATTCTAAAGGTTTTGGTTGCTCTGTTGGCCTTGATTGGTCTGATTGCCCTATTTGATCTGATTTCTCTGATGGTCCTGCTTCTGTTGTCTGGCCACTATGTCCCTATGATTGCCTCTGAGATTGAGACTCTCCTGACACTTGTACAAATGAATCCTCATCAAGTATTTTGTCTAAATCTATCAATACATTATCAACAACAACATCTGTGCTATCTCAATCTATCAAAGTGTTTTCCACCCATTCAGATTGATTAGCATATTGTTCAATTTCAAGGATCCTATGGTGGATGTCCGGAGATAATTTATTCTTTTGTCTCCTATTACAAATGAAGTCTAAGGGGTCATAATTCCATATAAATCTCTGTTTCAGTTTCAACCTCTGGAGGATTTCATCTACTTCCTTTCCTGCTTCCCTACTATTACATATGAATGGGCCAAGATGATCCTTTATCCTAAGTTGAGCCTTCTTCTTGGCTTTCAAAAAATGCACCTCATCTAAATTTATCATTTGCCTGTAGTACTCCAGGGAAAACAATCTCATAGGGAGGTATCTGGGCAGTTTGTAGAGAGCCAGTTAGCATCCATATATTCTAATTTCAGTGTGGTTTTGGTACAAGTACCAATCCGCCACTTTGTATTGCTTGGACAATTGTAGGACCCTCTTGATGCTTGCACTGATTCTGGGGGGAGGGCTTCCTAGTAGCATAGTTGTCACAGGGTACACATAGAGGTCTATGAAATCAGTATAAGAGCATTGAGAGTCAAATTGGTGGATTAATGAAGTCCAAAAGATCATTGATCTGGGGTTTCCTCTTGTATCAAGATTTTGGAGGGTGATTGGAAATCTATCAACTCAATAATACAAGAATAAATGATATATAACTGAGAAGTATTTAAACACTTTCATTTTCCAATCTCATGAATTGATCATGCATTTTGTCAGCAATAAAACTAGCATAGTCAAACATGATGGCTGGTGGTTGGACAGGAGAGTAGATGGACATGAAGGATATTATGATTTCATCAACAAATTCACTTGTGGTGTAGCCTAGCACACTAGATATCATGTCTATGATATCTTGGCCAAGGTTGGAGAATATAGTCCACAGGTGAGGGGAAAATTCCTTTGGGGTGTACTATTCCTCTCTGATGAAGGTCTAGAATAGATGAGCCAGTCTAATTGATGTAAGGGTAGGATATCTATTCAACATATCTCCAATGGAAAGAGGAGTCAGACTTTGGCTTGGTTGTAATTGTAGCATTTCGTTAATAGATTCAACAGTGATGGTAAATAGACCAGATTGGTTAGGGGTTCTCACTTCCCTTTGGATGGGATCATAGTTCATGTGGCAATAATGTACAATCTCTGGGAAGATTTGAACTCTAGGGAATTGTTACTTAGGTAAACTTGATTCCCAAAGTCCAATGAGGTCTACATGATTCAGGTATTGGTCTCTATACTTGCAGAATAGTTTCAAAGGGGATTTTGAGACAGAAGTATCTTTAATCTGGAAATCTTTGTTTGCAAGTGGGAGATGGTCTAAATCCCTGTGAGGAGCCATAATTGGCATGATATTTAGCGCAATTGGGGCATCCATCCTTGGTTCTTGTGGTTTCAAGGATGAGGGGTAAAGGGTTTCAGTGAAATTGGGAAAAATTGGTCTATTTCAGAGTATTTTAGGATCACCAGGCAGCTTAATTTACTAAATTACTTATTATTTAAAGCAATTTAGTTCAAGTTCGGTAAGAAAACAGGGTTTCTTAGTGGAAATGGGGTAAATACTTGGTTTCAGAATTTGAATGGAGTAATGGTGACTGTACGCTGTTTGTAGGAAGTGCATGGGTTTGCAAAGTTGTTTAGAGTTTAGCAACTTTGGTAAGTTGACAGTTGGTAGCAGGTTGACAGCTGGTAGCAGGTTGACGGTTTGAACGTACTCTGTGCTTTGCATGGAAGTTAGAATGTTATTTTTTCACGATAAAATGAAAAAAAATACAAGTTTTTTGGTTTTATGCATAAATTCAATGACTTTGGTGGGTACATTGGGAAAATGACAGTTGGCGCTAGGGGAGGGATGTGACGTTTTGGGGTGTAGCGGGGGTGGTAAGCGGAATTCATTGCACCACTTTTTGGGATAAGTGGTTTTGGAGGGAGGCCGTCTAATGCCATTCATCGAGCACCACGTAGAGGCGGGGTGAACAGTGAAACCGCTCACATCGGGTGGGTAAAGGTCGGCCTTTGGAGGCCGCCCGATATAAGTGTTGGTCGTCGGATCTGAAGGGGTCAAATCACACGGTGGTCGGGGCCATGATTTGATCGGAGATTTAATGGAGGGGCCCAATAGGGTTATAATGGGTGGAAGGTTTAATTAATGAAGGATTATGGGGATTTAATGAAATCGGGGGCGATTTTATTAGTGGAACAGGGTATTAATTAATCATTGATTGATTAATTAACCCTTTTTATTCGGCGGAGGGTTATGGTTCTTAATTGGCCGCTTATCAACTAATTAATCCATTAATAATGTTTTTTAATAAGGTTTATGTTTCCAACCTCGGGGTGGGATATTATCATGGGGGTTTTTAATAAAATATATGGGAAATGGGGTGTTTTTGGGTTTTAATACATATAATTAGAATTAGAAGTTAATATGAAATAAACGTGGAATAATGAATTTTGTGCTAAGTATAATGTTTTCAGAATTTATTTACATTTTTACATTTGAACATTATAACTTAGGCTTAAATCATGTTTGTGGGTTTTCGTTGAAAAGGGGTTTTGTATGGGGGTAATTACTTCCGTTAGGCAAATGATGATTATACCTTAGGAAAAGGGATTTTTTAGATGAAATGAATGAATTATGAAGGGGTGAATGTTGGTAAGGGTGTTTTAGTACTTAGACCCTATAAGTTATTGGGCCGAGGGTCTGGTCCCTCTAGAAGTCATAGAAATGATCTGAACCCCTTTAACTTAAGGTTTTAGGTACTTTTTCCTTTACTTATGGGGAATTAGTAAACTTAAGGGTAAAGTGAATGGGGAAATTAATCACTTGACTTTGGAAATGTTCCATTGTCATCCATACTTTAGTAACTTGATGATGAAAGTAAATGATATGATCTTCACTAATCATTCATCACAATTCTGCAACCATTCAACTGCTTACCCATCTACTCATCCTACCATTTTTTCTACTCTTTATTGGGGTGCACTTAAGCTGGAAAACCCTTATCAAAAAATTTTTCCTTTCTTTTACAATAGAAATCTATCTAAGTCTATCCTTATTACATTCAAGGGCTCAGATTAAATTGTTAAGCTCCTTTTATTTCCTCTACCTATCTACTTATCTGCCAAGATTAAACAGTTTGGTTAGATTTTATTCTCTATCTCTAGGCATGAAATTCAAAACACGGAATAACCAAAGGTATGTACATATTTATGTTTTGACCTCATCCATTCAAAAATTATGACACCTATTGGTATAGGAACATAACAGAGTAAAGGGGTGGTTTTTAGGCCCTTTGAAACTCCTTTGTGAGGAAAAAAGAGTAATGTTAGGCCCCTCAAATCTTCCTTTTCCCAATGATAGAGAATTAAAAGGATTTTTTCTCAAATATAGAAGAGGGCAAGTAGGTGTTGGATCCAATTTCCTGTATTTGGATGTATTTAGATGTTTTATATGATGATTTTGTAGGGATTTCAAGATGTTGGAGTGGAGGTAAAGAGAACACAAGTTAGACGATGAGGTTTCCATGCCATACCATAAGACAATAATAAGCTTGTGCAACTATGGTCTCCCAAATTTCTTCAAGACTGAAAACATGATAAGACAACCAATACTAGTGGAAAGCATCATCCAATGGTGTTATCCTACAAATAAACACTTTGAATTATGATAAATGGAGTTAGTGATAGAGGACATATAATTCCCGATAGGCCTATCAAGACAAGGGGCCCCTGTTAGGGTACCTAGTCCTAGATTAGTGGGAAAGAGGACTGTGGAGGATGTGATGGCAGAGTACCACAATCCAACCACATGGAAGGGAAGTGAAAAGATCCTGATCAGAGATATAGATGGCCTACCCTCAAAACTATCTTGTTTACCATCACTTGAGTGGTGGGTATAAAGAGTCCCCACTTGGCATCAAAATCCCAGGTGGACATTATGGTTTATTGTATGGTCTTGATAGTATTTTTCTAGTATGAGGGACGGTTGGTGATCTTAAAAAATAAATTGATGAAATGAAAGATAGGAAAATTAAGTTTTTTTGGTTATGGTAGCATCATAATTTCATGCAATCAAATGGTGAGTTAGGGAATAAGAAGGATATACCTCCTCCTTATAAATTTTGAAGCCATTTTTCTGCTTAAGGACAACAAAAGCCTAGTTTACCTCTTGATCCTTCAAATTATAGTCACTGTGGTATTTATTTGGGGGATACCATATGATTTGGGTTCTATACCAACATCTTATCCAGTTAGGCCCCATGGTTAAAATCATATTACTGTATTAATATAAACGAGAGGAGGCAACTTAAAATTTTTGGTACCCAAATGGTTCTCGGTTCCTCACAGTGTTGCTGGAGACTTCCCACCTTTGTCTAGCTGTAGAAAAGGATTCCTCCTTAATCTCCTGGAATTACTCCTTCCTATCATGTATGATATCTATGTGGAATGGCCCTAATTGGCCTACAACACCAGCTCACTTCATAAATTGCTTGTGCTTGACAGAGAGATGTAGGGGCTTTATAGGCTCCCCTCTGACCCATAGGTCAATGCCATAATCACACCTTCTAAAAGTATTATGAGCCTTGGACCACTTGAGTTGGTTGGTAGAAAAAGAAAGAAATGCTTGGAATTGGACATCCCCCATAAAGGGGCCAGGGTGGTTGTCCCTGTCATCTTCCAAAAAGAAATTATTCATATAAAGTTGACAGAGGAGGCACTGTACCTGTTCATCTTTCTCTCTGAAGCACTTGACAAAGTTCGGGGTAGTTTTGATTTCCACAACCTTGTCGACCTTAGTAACTTTGATTTCAGTAAGAGGTACCTTTCCATGAGGAATAATGCATAATTTATAGCAGGGGCTCGGCATGATAGGATGTTTGAATAAGGAGAACGGACAGTCTCCAATTGCTCTCTAGCCTTTTGCAATCTACCCTATGTTCTTTCAAACTTCTTATGCTCAACCTTGTACTGGGAAAAGATCTCATCTTCAGTTATGGTGAGTGCTTCGAATTTCTTCCTTAACTCTTGATGTACATGCAGAGGCACTACTTTCTCTTTGTTTTGAGTTCATTCCTGTTGAACCTTTAGTAGTTCATTCTGAAACCTCCTGATGACTGCCTTTATTACCAAATGAATGTAAGTAGGTATCTACTATGTTTGGGCTTCTCCATATTGGGTCTCCATGGGATCGGTCTGAACAACATCTTCAACTGGCTCTTGAATCATGCAATGAAAGAATTGAATGTCCTCTTCAACATCTGTTTGAACAACAACATTCACAGTAGGGTAGTTCATTTGGGTCTCCCATGAGAAAACACAGGGGTCTTCAATCTACATTTCAGTGTGTTCTACAAGACATGGACCTGTTTGAGTTTCCTTTGGATAGACCAAAATAATCTCCATTTGGGTCTCAACATCCTTTCTAGAAAAATGTTCTGTCTATGTTCCTGTGATTTCCATTTCCACTTTAACTTTTCTAGCTCTGGTTGCTTCTTTCAACCACTGTTTCAGCTGCTCAATTATTTGCTTATGTCTTCTATAATTTTTAAGAATTTTTCTGAGCCTATTCTTATAGGACTTCTTTATTCTTGGACTTCTAACCAGCGATGAGTTAATTGCATTGTCCTATAGTTCATGTAGAGGTGGTATTGTGTTAGCACTAGGGAGGGTTCCAACAGGAACTGTATCTCCCGATGGAGCTTCACCTTCTAGCTCCTCTTTGTCATGGCTTTATCTTTCAGGAGACCCCAATAAAATGGTGTCTCCTAAACAATTATCATTCTCTAGGTTTTCTTCTAGGTAGGCCTCGTCCTTAGGGGACTTAGAAAAAATAGTATTTCCTGCTTGATTTTCATCTCCCAAGGTTTCATCTGCAAGATTTCCTTCAACTGGGGGGTCCACTGGACCTGTTTCTGTTATTTGATTTTCTTCTCTAATGACTTCCTCTTCATGTACCTCGGATTTAAGGGGTTTTTCTACAGAAGGAATTGGTTCCCTCTGCTCGTCCACGAAATCAGTAAATGGTAGGGTTTGCTCATGATCAGGGTTGTTAGCAGAGGAATATTGGTTGGGGGTACAATTATGTTCTTCAACATTACCGGATTATTCTCTACCCTAGCCAAATATCCCCATGTTTTCTAGTACCCTGGCCACTTCCTCCTCATAGCAATGAAAAAGGGAATTTTGCAGACATGGAGGTGGTGTGCGAGATGGTCCAGCCTCATTTGTTTGAATTGGGATATGCCGCTAGGCTTTCAACTGCATAGAGTGCCTACATTTTGCTGGGTTCAAGGGTACAAAGGAATTCTTTCTTTTCATTGTCCTTCATAGACGTGGGGTTCTTGGCCCTTGCTGCTTTGTTGCTATGTTTTCTGGAAGTGGGGCCAAAGTAGGATTTTCAATATTATCGCAGGTTAACTGTTGCTAGGCCAATCCATTCATGATAATCAATTTAATCAATCCATGATGATTGATTACTGTGTGTGGGTCCTTAGCTTTCCTAACTCGATGGGTGACATCATCTAATAGGGAATTCAAATAAAACGACAAATTAACTGAAATTTTCTGTTTTAAAATGTCTAGAAGTTTCAGTTGGCGGGGATTTACCAGATCATGTTGGCCGTCACAGGTAATGTACCTTTGCACGATGACTGCCAATTCCTTCCATGGATGCCTTAATGACGAGTGATGAATTCCTTTCCCTGTTCGCACCAATTTCTTGCCTGGATCGTGGAATTTTTTAAACAAATTGTGCATGAGGACATGTTTGTTTGTCCATTTTTTCCCCTCTGCTAGAAGTCTAGTGAATTCAGCTATGACTACTTTAGAGACTGTTATGTTCCTGCCTCTTACCATTGCGCTGCCATTCTACAAATTCTGCAGAAATTCCAATGTCATCTCCTCATGAAATCCTTGCAATTTAGTCAAATATTGTAGCTAGCCAACACGCTCGAGAATTTCACGGGCTTGGTCTGATACCATAAGCATTGTAGGTTCATTCCAGATATCTCTTCCTCCCATGGCTATTGTACCTATGACTGATCCACTTGTATGTAATTGTTTTACACTTTCGCAATTCAGAACAACAACAAAGAACGATAAAGCAATTAATAGAGAAATGATGATGTTTTGAAAATTAATATCATATTTAGTTAAGTCATTTGTCTCGTCAACCACACTTAACGCAGGATCATGAGTTTGCATGCCAGCCATAATGTTTGTTGTCCTTTCCCCAATTAGAAATACTTGCTAATTATTACACATTCATAATCATCATGTAGTCCTTACCTAGAAGTTAATTCAAATGATTATCATGCAATTATCCATAACTGTCACACATTCTGTTCATACGCAAGCCATCCCCCCTCTGACGAGAAAAGCGAATCCATGTCCTTCAAGCATGTGAAAAGAAAGCGAAAGCATTGACAATTCATAAATGGTGGTAACCAATCCAAAAAAAATGGTGTGCTAATTGATAAGGAAATTAAAGCAATACACGTCATCAGATGTGAAATGGCCGAAAAAAATTAAAACAAAGATTATAATTCGTTATGTCAGAAGATTTTCACCGTAAGTGGTATTAATAACAAAGGCATAATCGGCGGTATGTATTAATGACTCTCATAAAATGATTGGACAATTAGAATATGACAAATATATAACATAAGTTACCATGCAGGTCTGCTTGTAAGAGTGATGTTCAAGTGGGAAATTCCCTTTAGAACAAATCCATAGGTGGTAATAGATATATAACATTTGGCAGTGTAAGATGATACTCCAATACCACAAGAAGAGCTGCTACTGCGAGTAGGCGTTCATAGCCTCGATAGGGTTTCTTTTTCACCCCACAAATGAGCTAGTAGAGTCCTCATTTTAGTATGTAGATGGTTGTTATTTTCTTGTCATAAAGAGACCACTATGCTGACATGGTTACCAGATGACCATAGTGCCATTCACCAAGATATAACAAGTGGTCAGGCTGGCTCGTGATGAGACCCCCTTTCCTTCTAACAATTTTAATCATCAAGAAGGTCATTACCTTGGTTTGGTGGCCAAATTCAAATGTCACCCATTACATCCTTATGATCATGGTAGGCTGGCTCAAGATGAGACCCCTTATCCTCTTTAAGATAATGTTTGATGCATTTTCATATTTCCTTATTTCCATTTTTTTCTTTTGAAATTTTTAGTGTAAAAAGTGGGAGGCTCATTTTCTCCTTAAGAGTTAGGGATGGTGTAAGAAGTCAAAATATGCTAATGAAATTTTATACTCTTACCCCCTTATCATCATATCAATAGGATTTATCCATTTGAAAGTGTAAACATAAGCCAGCATGGTTTGAAAATAATGAATCATTTTATGATGTGTCCAACAAAGATATGTTCAACCAGTCATTATAAAGATACATAGTGTCAACTTTTGAATAAAGATAACCATCAAAAGGCTTCATAGGTCATAATGGTATTGTCATTACTATTTTTCCTTATATTAGGCACAAATCCATTCAAATGGTGTTGATTCAAAACATAAACAAAAAATAAAGATGGCACAATGATTGGTAATTGAAGAACTCATACTTTGTCCTATTTAAAAAGACCAAAAGTGTTGTTCAATGGATTGAACAACAATCGTTGAATTCATTGAACAACATAAATTAAAAGAAAAAAAACATGTAAAAGTGTTTTTCAATTGATTGAACAACAATTGTTCAATCGTTTGAACAACAAAAATTAAAAGAAAAACACGCAAAAGGGATGTTCAATCAATTGAACAACAATCGTTCAATCGTTTGAACAAAAAAAATCACAAACGTAAAAGTGTTGTTCAATCGATTGAACAACAATCATTCAATTGTTTGAACAACATAAATTGAAACATTGTAAAAGTGTTGTTCAATCGATTGAACAATAATAATTCAATCGTTCGAACAACAAAAATCATAAATGTAAGTGTTGTTTAATCGATTGAACAACAATCATTCAATCGTTTGAACAACAGAAATCAAAACAACATAAAAGTGTTGTTCAATTGATTGAACAACAATCATTCAATCGTTTGAACAACATAAATTGAAACAATGTAAACATGTTGTTTAATTGATTGAACAACAATCGTTCAATCGTTTGAAAAACAAAAATCGCAAACGTAAAGGTGTTGTTCAATTGATTGAACAACAATCATTCAACCATTTGAACAATAGAAATCGAAACAATGTAAAAGTGCTTTTCAATCGATTGAATAACAATCGTTCAATCGTTTGAACAACAAAAATCGAAAAAAAGAAGTAAAAGTGTTGTTCAATTGATTGAACACAATTCGTTCAATCATTTAAACAACAAAAATCGCAAAAAAACGTAGAAGTGTTGTTCAATCGATTGAACAACAATCGTTCAATCATTTGAACAGAAAAAATCGCAAAACATAAAAGTTTTGTTCAATCGATTGAATGATGATCATTCAATTGTTTGAATCAGGGAAAACAAAAACCACAAAAGTGATGTTCAATTGATTGAACATCAATTGATTGAACATCAATTGTTCAATTGTTTGAACATCAATCGTTCAATTGTTTGAACAATGAAAAGTAAAAAAACGTAAAAGTGTTGTTCAATCGATTGAACAACAATCATTCAATTGTTTGAATAGAAAAATCAAGGGACACAAAAGTGTTGTTCAATCAATTAAACAACAATGATTCAATCGTTTGAACAACAAAATCAAAAGACACGAAAGTGTTGTTCAATCGATTGAACAACAATCATTTAATCGTTTGAACAACAAAATCTAAAGCACGAAAGTGTTGTTCAATCGATTGAACAACAATCATTCAATTGTTTGAAGAGAAAAAAGACACAAAAGTGATGTTCAATTGTTCAATCGTTTGAACAACAATTGTTCAATCGTTTGAACAACAAAAACAAAAAATGCAAAAGTGATGTTCAATTGATTGAACAAAAATCGGTTAATCGTTTGAATGGAAAAATATAAAAATAAAAGCGCGAAAAGTGTTGTTCAATCGATTGAATAACAATCGTCCAATCGAATGAATAACACTTATCAAGCACTCAAAACAATAAAAATCTTCATATTTACATGGTGACGCCTAATCTAAATTGCAATCAATCAAAGAGAATATATACATTATTTACAATTTAAAGAAATCTCAATTTTTTGAAAGAAAAGTTGTTGGGTCATCACTCCCTGCATGTAAGATTTTCATGGAGGGGTCCTCGTGTACCTTCTCACAGAAAGACTCCTTGCTGAGTGGTTTATGATAGAGGTGCACTCGGTGCCCGTTCACCTTAAAAGAATGGCTAGATTTGTCAATGGTAGTCAAGGTAAGACTACCATTGCTATGCACTTCTTGAATCTCATAAGGGCTGAGCCATCTTGTTTACAATTTTGCCTGTAAAATCTAGGAATCTTAGGAGTCGTAAAGGAGTGCCCAATCCCCTTTTTAAAATATTTCCTCTTGATAAGGTTGTGTTGGTTTCATGGCTCACAACTTATTTCCTTTATGTTTCTATTTCTATTTTTGTATCTTCCAATTTGCTACACTGGAACAAAAATTATTCTTCAGTGGATGTAGGGGAAGGGATTTTAATTCTCTATATCAACTAGCATGAAATATTCATTTACAAATCATCCCAAATTACATTACATGCACAACAAGGAAGTATTGCATCTATTACTAGTTTTCCAGAGTTGTTTGTTTGAAGGGAAAATTTATGAAACCAAAAGGAAAATTTATACACCAAACATGTTATTATATATAATTCTTAATTTCTCATTCAGGCTTTCACCCAAAAAAATAGTTATTCATTTATCCAAGAATTTCTATTAAAAAATGGATTTGGTTAAAATTATGTTTAAATAATAAAAATATTAGATGTTTATTTTGTGTAATAAATTTTTATTTATTTATTTCTCAATTTATATTCTAGATTTTAATATTTTTATCTTATGATATTTATTAAATTTATATTATATAATAGTTATATTTCAAGTTTATTTCTTCATTTATAAGTTGAGTGCATTCTCTATACTAAAATTCAAAATTTATAACATTTAATTGGCATAACTTAAGCTATAAAAAATTCTATAGAAATGATGAAATGCAAATATTTTTTTCCATCATCATAATCATAGATTCTATGCTCCTATGTGAATAACCAAAAGGTGTTGAATTAGTTGAGGATGTTGCAAATAGAATGGGGCAACTTATATCCTTTTTAGTGTTCTGCACATTGTTTAATTATTATTAGAAATTATCCATTTTATCACTTTGTTTTTTAATTAGATATTTCTATTCTATAAGGATTTCCATCATCGTGGTGAGTTCAGTTTCTAGCTACTTCGCACTCAAGCTAAGCTTCAATAACGTCAAAGTGCAACCCTAAATTTTAGAAATGTCTTTGTCTAGCTTACATATTTGGTCTTGGAGGAGATATTTTCTTTCCTAACTTCCTAACATCTTAGCCAACTTTTGTGATGTTACCATGAATTGAATAGCTAATAACTAGATATGGGAGTGAATCAATGGATTGGAAAATAACTAAATATGGGAAATAATACACATGTAGGGATATCTAGGTTTGTACAACGTCATTTAATAGCATAAGTTTGGTTCAACTAATGGATTCACCCTTATAATTGGTACATATAGGTGGGTTTTAAAGTTTCATAATTACAAATATATTTCTCATCTATTTTTTCCACACTCAGTTCGTGCTAGGAGATAGTTCATTCTCTTCAGCATGAATAACATAAAAAATATACCACAAACATTTAAATAATAGTCTTACAACATTCACGATACATGCATGAAAGAGTGTTGGCTCATAGAACTTTTGATAACTAAATGAATGATCCAAGTACACTATTACATGGATAAAACATTATCCCCAGTAGTATAACATGAATCTACCACTTTCTTCTCCAAAGAATGATATTCTCCCCTATGTACAACTAAGGAAGCCAATACCGAATCTTCAAATGTCCAAACCTTTTTCTTGAGTTAACAACGATTATTTATAAAAAATGAAAATGGACCTCGCGATACCTCATGACTCTTTAACTTCTTACACCCTATGGACTTCTATGTGAAACTTCATATTCCACATGTGTCTCTTGAACTTCTTTTACATTGAAATTATTATTCTCATAAAAGAAAACTTACATTAAAATATGGTGGCTAAATACGACACAAATTGTAGTAAGACAACATTTCCTCATGTGGGAAGAAAAGATAAATGAATGGCTTGGTAATGGAGCTCATTTGTAATGTAGGAGTGCCATTCATTGAACTCTGCTACAATAACTTGGACTCTTATCTGTAGATCTTCTATGTACCTCATCTTCACCTGTAACTCATATGAAAGTATAGATTTCGACTTTGTTGTGCACTACTAAACAACATGAATAAATGAACATTTGTTGGCTAGAATTCTTATAGTAGAATAGTACTTGATTATATCTCGAAGCCTTATTGGTTGGTTGCTAGCCTGATTTGCTCAATAAATTATTTTAGTTCCTGCATGATAACATCCTTACTCCTCTTTTCTCTAAATGGGCCAAAAAAAGGTATGTTTTGATTCCATGCCATGGATTCTAAACTGTTATGTAGTTGAACATAAGCAACTACAATGTTGGTAACTTATTTACCATACTAGTTATAGCTCTGAGCGTGTAGCCTCAACTTTGCTCTATCTAACTCAGTTGCTAATATATCTTTCTTGACCAACTACTCAGGGATATGACAATACTTAATTCCCCAATCCTACATTAGATTCATAGTTGTACCTACAACCTTCATAACTTCATGTTTTTATGAGATATTTTATGGATTTCTGCCAGGGATTCCATCACGTCATGATAGAAGATCATATCATTGTAAAGTTTCTTGATAGTATTCTACATTGGTTTTAATTATTTATTTATGATAGACCATGATTATATCATCTTAATATTGGTATAAGAAAACCTTTGATTCTCTATAACAAAATGATCAACTTCTTGCTTTATGACATTCCACTCCCTTCTCAGTTGTTCATTCTGACTTAAAAGATATTTTTTGTTATCATGTGTTGTTTTAACAACGACCATATTTGCTACAATGAATGATTGAGGGTTTCTCTTGGTGTTGGATGTTATCACTGTTAGGTCCTTTTTTTTAAAGGATAATAGTTTCTAAGGACATTTTGGATGAAACTGTCAGAAAAAGAGGATCGACAAATCAAAATGGCAGTGAGATGGCTTGGAACTCATACAATTGAAAATAGGGAAGCCTGTCGAGGAACTAGGTGATTCAGACTTATGAAAGAATGCAACAAAATAAAGATATAAACCTAAATACGTAGATGTAGCAGAAATAAAACTTCGCTCATTAATATCAAAGAATTGAAATATGCTTACATAAATAATGGAAATAAAATAGCTCAGACGATGGTAGCTTATCTTTGAGAAGAAATGTGTGAGGTACATGCCTCCAAACTATGTTACAATGAGGTTAGTCCTATTTATTATTCAGAAACAATGGAAATCCCTAAATCTACAAAAATTAACCCTAGGAGATGAAGCGACAAAACTACGGGCCCCATTGGGTAAAATTGGTAAATAAAATTCCAAGGGATTTAACTTTGGCATATGATCTCTGTGTGATAGGTGCAATATGTCATTAGAAATATCTATCTGAGGAATTTTAGAACCCAAAAAAATGCCAAAAATACCAATTTGCTACAATTAAGGAAACTGAAAGTTTTCTATAATTAATGAAACATTAAGAAATAATGGTTTTGATCCAAGTGGGATAGGTAGATGACCACCATATCCACCTAGATAAGTCCTCCCCCATTAGAAACCAATGGTCCCCATTGCTTTGGGTGCCTACATGAGATGGGGAAACTAATGTTGAACTTGGTCCCTCATGAGCCACTTGCCTTGGTGGAGGAGTTGGCCATCTTTGAAAACCCGATATAGTTGGACCTTCTATTGGCACGTGTTCTTGATTTTCTTTTCAATGATCTGATCATTTGTGGCCTATTACATGCAGTTGGTGTGAGTTTTTATGAAATGTCTGATGTGTCTAGTAATGGCAGAAAGTATGGTGAAAGGTGGTCCACATTGAACACTGGGTGCATGCAAAAGAATGGTGGGATGTTGAGCTCAAAATAATTTTCTCTTACAGCCTTGGTGATGGTGCATGACCCATATCGGAGAGGACGACACTTGCACTTGGGCCCATCAAGGTACTCCTTCTGAAAATGTAACCAAAATTTGTCACCGTCATGGAAGTCATGTCACACTTGATGTCTATCATGACGCTTCTTGTACTTAGCATTGACTCTATCCAAAATGTCATGGAACTTCTTACGGATGTGTTGAATGTGCTCATTGAAGTTGTTAACCCTATCAACTTTGGATTGGGTTTGAGTTGAATATGCCTGATTAGCTATAAATGGTATGACTATATCAATGGGAAATAAAAGCTGGAATCCCAACCCCACCTGAAAGGGGCTGTGTCTAGTTGAGATATGGAGAGCTCTGTTGTAGTGGTTCTGGACATAGGGGAGGCTTACATCCCATGTTCAAGGATGCTTCAAGTTATACATTCACGGAATGTACCCGATGATATTGTTGGCGACCTCTGTTTTGCCATAAGATTGGAGGTGGAAGGTCGTAGACTTAGTGAGATTGGTATCCATCATTGACTAGATGATTTTGTAAAATGTACTCATAAACCTATTGTCTAGAACTGAGATAATGGACTGTGGGATCCCGAAGCTGAGCAAGGCTTGCTATGTATTGTATTGATGTGTTAATGTTGAATTGATTCTAGTGGATGATGTCCTAAGAGAGGACATTTGGGAAGTCTATTAGTATCCAAGAGGAATGAATTTCTAGATGGTTGGATGCCCTAACCAGGATTAGATGCTAGAATAAGGATTGGTCACTCATGGATTGTTGGAGGGTAGTGTCAGAGTGGACCAAGTGTGGACAAAGATTGGGCATCTATGTTCTTTTGGAGGACAACATGGCAATTCCAAAGTTGGAGCCCAATGTTCACCATATTCATGGAATTAGGTGTTTTCTAGAGTAGCATTTGTTGAGCCTATCAGTTTGATCAACCAGGAGCAGTTTTTGCAGCCCTTGACTTGTTTGTGAGAAGGATATCTATAGTAGATGATGGATAGTCCTCCAAGCCCATGTTCATCGAGGGATATGGACATATTGTAGTTGTAGGTGGTATCCCTTTTTCCCTATGTTAGTCTTCATTGGAGCAACGCAAGAAGACTATAGTTGGCTTAAGTCACTAAGTAGTCGAGGAGCAGAAGTGGGTAGATTGAGATTTGTTCACAAGTGGAGCTGTGAACAAATCAACACGAGTCTCGATGTGTTGTTCCTTTGATGGACTAAGGCACAACTAGTGAGGAGATTGGATAACCAAGCTTTAATGGCTAGATGGACTTGCATCATTGATAGAGGCAATGCTGCAGATTGAGAGTTGAAGGAATAGGCATTTACATGATAAGACCGAGAGGAGATGAGAGAGCGAGATACATCATCCTGATGGTGAGTGTATCTTGTATGGGAAAATAGGTTGTCAATGGACTATCACC
Organism: Pinus taeda; assembly: GCA_000404065.3. Taxonomy (NCBI): domain Eukaryota; kingdom Viridiplantae; phylum Streptophyta; class Pinopsida; order Pinales; family Pinaceae; genus Pinus; species Pinus taeda. Next base: position 71,490 of record APFE031311989.1, on the reverse strand, counting down.
AAGACCTAGTTTTGTGTCTTATATTAGTGGATGCATGAGGGGTGTTATCCCTACTATAGGAGCCATAGAATGTTGTATTATATGTTTATTAATATAATGAAGTTGGGTTGAAAATTGTATAAAAAGTTGTCTATATTTTGTGCACTAGTAGATATATTGTTGTTTATATTCAACAATGCAAAGTAGCTTCAATGTGATTCTTGGTTTGGTATCGTGAAAGATTTTAAGATTCTATTTGAGACCCAAGATCCTAGAAAACAACATCGTTTGAGAGAATATCTAAGCTACTTTGAGGGACAATGAACCAGAGTGTGAACAATGAAGTAACTTAGAGGGAGTTGTGGGTGTCTAGATCATTGAGCAGAGGTTTTAGTTGAAGACATGGAGATGTGGACTTAATTGGCTTGGCAGTGAGATTGGCTAGGAATTTTGGAGGATTGGTGGCGAGCTTGGTGACTAATAGTTTGTTGAAGGGCAGATTGTTGATCATCAACTTCCGTTTATTTTCCATAGATGGTTGGGACAACTCAAGGGTTTCTCTAGCTTAGATGATACTAGGTTGATCGAGGTGCCTTCATGTGATGGAATACATAATGGAAAGCTAGTTTATTCATCGAATCATGATGTTGCATATTTGAGATTGCGGGGATTTACGCAAGTGGTATTTTATCCATGAGGATGAGTGCTTGTAGGACTAAGCTAGTGGAGATCATTTAGGCTCAGAGGGAGTCTAGCCTTAGAGGGAGCATGCCTATGGAGGTTTGGGATATTTAGGTTCACATGTGATGAGGCATAGGAACTATCGATATTTTCGGGTTCATTCTACATGGTATGCTGCATGGGTGGACGCAGGATGGGCTATCAGCATCAGTATTGATGTAGACTTCCTAGTGTTGGAAGTACCTCCCTCGCTAAGAGGGAGTGTTGAGATTATGCTCGATCTTAATAACATATCGATAGGAAACGTCAAGCAAAGAGATTTCGAGGATTTACATGTCATCTTAGATGTACTTGCATGGAGCACAATGTAGCCTTGGTGAAGGCAAAGACTGGGCCAAGGCTAGCCCGACTCACCAGCGGGCAACTGAAAGCAAGTAAGTGGATGAAATGCATGGCGACACTAAGTGATAGCATAAGTGATTAAGAGTGCATGCAAAACATGAATGAAAAATTTAGCAAATAGATCAACATGCATGTTGGTGAGGCAGTTTTTCGGTTGGGCGAACATCCGTGTGAAATAGTTTTTTGCATGCGATAGAAAAAAAAACTAAAACAGAGTTGGGACAAGCTAGTATACATGTAAAAAACAACAAGCATTAAAAAAAATCAAGCAAACAACACTCACACAAGCGAATACACAAAAAGCGACAGAAATGAAGCACAAGGCATGGGAAGCGAGCTTACCCCAAAACACCATGAGTTGAATGTGCCGACTACTCCTAGATGTGACGTGGGATGTCAGAGCTACAAGGTTGATGTGAGGAATGAGCTCTGAAGCGTTAAGTTGATGATTTTTGATAACATTGAGGTTGTGACATGCATGCCACAAATCTAGGGGAAGGAACACTTGGAGGGAGGTTTTTGGATTGTTCCTTGCATGTATCCTCCAACTGCTAAACATAGATCCCTGAAACAAGGGATTCCTTTGCATGCTGCCTTGGGAGAGACAACCCATGCATGCAAGTCTATTTTTCTTAGCCCCAGAGGGAACCGGTCAACTCAGCTGCACATGCAAGAGACTTCTTGACTACTAGAGAAAAATGTGAATTCCTGACTGTAAGCTGGGTTGATTGTCCAAGGGGATTGCGTAATTTCTAGGCCTAGCAACTGACTGCTACCGAGATTTGCGCAAATCTTGGGCTGAACTCCCTGTTGATGGGAAAAATTATGCAAATCCTACTCGGAGGGTTGGCTAGTAGGATTACGCAATCCTAGAGCCCAATAGGCTTTCAGAGGGAATTTCACAATTCCTGGAGGGAAGGTTGGTTACCCTCCAAAAATGCACAAATTTCATTGGGAAGCTACTCAACCTACAACTGGACCAAGTTCGGATGAGAAGATTGTGAAGGGAAAAGATCAAAATGTGATCAACAGGCTACCTTTGAGAAAGAAAGACACTGAAGCTTGAGGACTTGACAAAGCAAGGCAAGCTGTTGTGAAGGTTGGTAGGGACGCTCCAAAACAAGCTAAGGAAAAATTCTGGAGGGCGGTTGTAGCTGCTACAACAAGATCTTAGAAGTAATAATCTGTTTGTATGAACAACGACACTAATCCATGGGGTGGAAAGTGTTGGCATTTGGGGGGGTCATCACAGGCCCTAGAAGGACAATATGATTTTATTTTTCTTGGGGCCTCAGTATTGTTTCCAATAGTAAATTAAGAGCCTATGCACCATGGAAAGGATTAAAAATAGCTAAAGGTATCAGTGATTGGTTTTTAATTGTGATAGAAAATTCTAAGACTATCATAAATCATATGGTTTATAGTTCAACATTAGAAAACAACCTATTAGCCTCAATAATTGAATGAAGAAAATAAGAGATGATCCCTTTGAACAAATTCAAATATTATCTAGTCCTATAGGAGTATAACTGTGAAGTAGATCAGTGGGAATATTTTGGATGAACTCTAAAAGAGGGGGAGCTTATGGTAGATGGTACCCTTAATTAGCAAACCAACACCTAATTAACTATGGGTACTAGGACATGTTTTGCATTATTAATCCATAACATGGCTTGCACCATAGGTCACTTCATCAAGAATTCAAACAATTATGAGAAAGGATGGGAGTATATCCTTCACATGAAGTAAGATATGAATGCACACATTGATGTTCAATGTTCTCATTTTATTCTAGCTCATGGTGGGATGACGGTCTTGGTGTTCAAGATGCATCAGGGAAAAGAAAAATATTCTTAGCTAGTAAGAAACCTCATAGATTTATTTTGGTTTGTTTTTGGTTTTCTATTGGCTAATTGGAAGTTTTCAAGGGAGCCTAGCCACCAGAATTATATTTATACACATGGATACTAATGGCTTTAAATTGGTGTCGATTATAGCACTAGGGTTTAGTGATTCTCTTCATCTCTTCATTTTGAGAATCTCCAATATTTTAACTCAACATCAGGGAAGTGTTATTGATCATTGAAACCAAGACATTTGGGCACATTAATGAATCAAAAAATGTGGTGTGGGAGTCAAGCTACTAGAAAATGAGGTGCAACCTACAACAAGAAGAGCTAAAAGTTAGAGCGGGTGTCTAATGGATTTTAGAGAACTTTGAGAAAGTCACAAAGTTCTTAGAAGTCACGAGGAGCGTATCCAATGTAATGGATCTTCAATTCTTAATGTTACTTCAAAACTTCAGGAAATATAACGTTAGATTCAACCTAGATGGAAATAATCATGGGGTCTCTGGTGGATTGAAGTGAGATCTGGCAATTTTGTAAGTGAAATACAGTCTCTTACAAACTCTAGCACTGAATTTGAGTAAGTGAAATTAGTCCATGACCTTAAACCAAAGACACTTAACCAACTCCTTTGGGGGAGCCAAAGGAGGATGAAACAATGCATCAACTTGATAAAAATGGAAGTCGTAAACCAAGACCCTAAACCTCTAAATAAAAGGTTGAAATAAATAACTATTCTCTGTTGTTTTCACTAATTATTATGTTTTAAAAACTATAAAAATCTTAAACATATATTATAAAATATAAAACATTAAGAAGTGCTAAATAATTCTAAATAAATACAGAAACTAAATGATATTTTAGAATTATAATAAATTGTTTTAAAATTTGCTTAATAATTATTTTGAAAAATTGTAAAATAATATTGTGATATAATTCATGTTGCAACTCAATTAAGGACTCTGTTAAGATCATCAAATCTTAAGGACTCTGTTAACATCATCAAATCTTAATTTAATAAAAGTCCCTATCTTGTACACCCAACCCACATTAATCATTTAATAATTACATATGACAAAGCAAAAGGAGTGTAACTTGGCATATGAACATGATTAAGTGGTCAAAGGTGTCAAGGGCATATTATAATCTGTGTGCTCTAAACTTGCCGGAGGGCAATGGTAAAATGTTTATGGGTTTAGATAGAATACCATTATCTACCACTGCATCATTACCCTATTGGTTGTTATTTATTTATTTAAATATACTCATTCAAACTGCATGGAGAGTTTTTTGTTTTTGTTTTTCCAAACTAGGTTGATGTTTTAGTCAGTGGGCCATGTGTAATGTTGAAGGGAAGAATTGCTAATAAGTGGGATGTTATTATTAAAATTATTAAAATTGTGGTGCAAATCTCAAATAAGTTTGAATTTTAAGTAGTGACTTAGTAAAGAATAAATCACACACAAACCAATTAGCCTATACCGCATGAGTTTAAAGACATATAGAGAGTATTCAGAATAGAGTAGTTTAAAGAGGCAACATTTTCACTCGGACTAGAATGAAAAGTTCAACATTGAGGAAACCTGGTGGATATTTTTGGAAATCCAGATTATATCTATCAAGATTCAAAATTTTAAATACTTTACAGGTTTTTAATGATGTTAAATCCATTTTCATAGTAAAAAAAATGATTCAACCACTCTTACTATTAAATTTCTTAATTTCTTTTTACCAAATTCTAATAATTTTTTTACCATTATCACCTAGATAGACTTCTCCTTTTATTGTTGCTAGTGGATGCGTCATTAAATGGAGCATGCATGCACTTGTCATTGTAATTATATACGACTCATAAATCTTGTCGTTAGAGGTTCAGCGTGTTCAATTTTGGTTGAAAAAGAGAAATGTTGCTATTTTTCATTTATTGAATTTCACTCATACCGTCGCGCAATGCTTCTTTCACATATTTTTCTTGAAATTTTATATAAAGATAATTATATAAAATCATTTTATAGTAGTACTTTTAAAGTACAATAATAAAGAGATATTTTAATTATTTTTCATTTATTGAATTTCACTCATACCGTCGCGCAATGCTTCTTTCACATATTTTTCTTGAAATTTTATATAAAGATAATTATATAAAATCATTTTATAGTAGTACTTTTAAAGTACAATAATAAAGAGATATTTTAATTATAGGATTTTATGTCAGGAGGATTAAAATTTTTAAATTTAATTTTATTTTTGTTATGTTGGTTTTAAATATTAATTATTATTTTTATTTTATTATTTACATTATTTTTGTGTATTTATAAAGTTATTTTTTATTGCTAAATTATTATAATAATTAGTTTTTATTAAGATGTCAGTGGTAATGACTATTTTTTTAAGTTGACATGTTTGAATTGCTTTCAGTAACTTATGATCAGGATAAAGTTAGCTTGTTTCTCTCTTAAATTTTGGAAGGTCATCGATAATGTTTTATGTAGTTTATGACTTTGAATCTTTTAATTGAGGCCAAGCTAGCTTTTACCACATATATTAAAAATTTCCCATCTTTTATGTTCGACCTCCTCCAACTAAGCCAATTATCATGCCTCAGCATTAAGACATGTAGCACCCATTATGGTGGCCAATGAGCAATGATCTTAGGTTATACCTATTAATGATCTTAGGCGATTCCTATACACACTACAAAAGCTTGCTCACACCCACAGCATGCAAATCATGTTCACTCTCAGCTAGTTGCACATGAACAGACACCATAATAGCTTACATAAACAAACCTTAGCAACACACATGCATATCTATTGGTTTACACACACACTCAAAAGGATACATACACACTTTAGTACTTGCATACACATTCAACATCGCACACACTAAGAAAACTAATTATCGCCAGGACTATTAGAAAAGCTAACTAGTTCTATGCATCAACACATGTATATTAATAGTAGTAGGTGAGAGGCCAAGAAGATGAACAATCACTCTATCTTTGATTATAAAATTGAATAGGACTTCAACAACCTACTAAACATTCTTATAACTAAAATCTCTCTCTCTCTCTCTCTCTCTCTCTCTCTCTCTCTTATTGGTCACCTAATCCTCTATTGGTTAGTGTGGAAGCCGAATAAACTAAGGAAGTCTAAGAGACCTTGGGATGTGGAACCCAAGGGTCACACCATGTACTATAAATGTATATCATTTGTTAATAATAAATATACTATCTTGCTTATCTTTAATATTTTGTTGTTGCCCATGAGTGTGTTTAACATGGTATCAGAGCAGGTGATCTCCCGCCCTGCTCAACTGTGAGCCACTTGTTTTCTGTGGCCTTTCTTACATGCCATTTCTCTGTCCTTCGAAATCTGCAGGTCTCCATTTTTGGCCTTTGGTTCTCTGTCCTTCGAAATTCTCTCTCTATAGCCATCATTAAAAAAAAACCCTCGCACTGTTGTCATAAATAACGCCTAGCTGACATTCCATTAATATAACTACAGTTCAGTTGAATGGCATGTGCCATAGCATAGTTGAAAGCATCAATTATTGTATCTAAAGCCTCCTACCGGTTACCAAATAGTTATTTTCAGTGCTATTTGTTGCTTGTCAGTGCTATTATGCATAGTAATGCCCTTTGTTTCCCCTTTAGTCTTGACACCTTTGCCATACTTCTTTTTTCCTATTATTATTCTCTGCTTTCTACATCGAATAGTTTGGTGTGTGTGTACATTGCTCTAGCGCTGTAATGAAGTGAACGTTGGACTATGCGTTAATGTCCGTTGATTGTTGATGCATTGGAATGGCCCAACTGTGATATGATGCAGGGAGCGTGGATTAACCCTGGTGTGAAACTCTGTGATATAGAAAAATGGGCATATTCCCCTCATACCCAGAATATGTGCAATTGTTGGGTGACTATGCTTCCTTTCGGTTGGAATTAATAGAGATTGTTTGGTGATTATAATGGTCACTAGTTTTGCATTACATGCTACTTCTTCTTTTGTTTTGATGAATAGTACAATGAGTTGCGCTAATTACATTAATGGAATATGATTTTTGAAGTCCAACACATGATAATACCCAGCGGCAATAACATCCATGTAGCTCTAATCCATCGCTCATTTGACAAATAGTATCTCAGTATGTCGAAATGTGTGAGATTGTAAGCTACAAGAACCACATTTCTCTCAACATTCAGACTGCCCCAATAGTGAGCTTCAACAATGCCATTGTTCCAAACTTGGGTACTCATGTCAAAAAAACCGAACACACTGTGTGTAAGGAAATGACCCAAAGAAATAGAGTATGTTGCCCACCTACACAAAAGTCGACCATGGTATGTATTCAATGTCGAGTAAAAATTGATTCAGTGGGAAAGTTATATGTTGGCATTCAGGTTTCTCTATTATATCCTGATATCTCTCATATATGCGATATACATAAAGCTCACCTGTTGGCTGCCTTGAGCGAGTCAGGCGATCAAATATCGCTCCAGGTCTTCCAATGACATTAACAATCTTGGCCAATCAAAGACAGTAAGCAGCAAGCTCTTCGGTTGTTTTATGATGGTTAATGCTTCGTCTTCCTTAGAGATTAATACACATAATAAAAGCCAGTAGGACACCTGAATTACGCATCAGTTTTCTGTGATTAATCGTTCCCCAGACTCTGCTTCTTCACTGCCATTTGAATAAATTCGCGGTCCTGTGAACCAATGAACCAATGAAAACAACGATGTGATCTGATGACTTTAGGGGATGTACAAGCTCTACGAACTCTTGATTGGCTCTACGTACCACTCAGAACAACTTTATTTTGAGGATGAAAATATCATTGCATTTGACGCTCTGATTTGAGTGACTATGTTACATTAGTTCATGCACTGGTATACACTTGGTTTATATGCATAAAGTTCTGCCTTACTAAAGCTCTAGTGTTGATGCATTGATTCATTATGTGTTAAATAATCTCCAATAGCCACTTTTTTGATAAAGCCTCTAGATCAGCAACTACATCGATTGACTTGAGATGGTATTTCAACATCTTTTAAGACCCTAATCTGAACTCTATATGGATCGAACCCTCTCTTGAGAGGATAATGACATTATATCTTTGAAGAAAATAGGTATTGACTTGCTGATTCCAGAGTTGTTGATTCCTTGTTATATTCACTACTGCATAAGTATGTATGGTTCATGAAAGTAGTGTTCTTTTAGCATCACAGTGGTTGCTGCTAGTTGATTGGAACATTGATTGTTAAAGCCTAGACAATGGCTTTAATTTATGATGTATTAGATTTATCAAATACTTTGATACAATCTAATGATGATGGGATGGTAAACATCAACAAGGACACTCTTTCCGATATCATAAACTGTCTACAGAATGCACAGGAAAAGATTGATTTTCTACAACTAGAATCTTAGTTCCAGCGAGATGAGCTTCAGCAGAAGCATAGTAATTCTGAACCTATTTAGAATATTGAGACAGACTCCCATCAACATCAACAATATAAAGTTGAGGTTTAATCACATCTAGTGCCCTGTTTAAAAGCAGATTTTCATGCAGAAGTAGAAATTCAATTTGCACTTCCCAAGCTCATCATTAGACCTTGGGAAGAGCTTGTCCACAACAAGCACAAAAATAGTCTTGGATATGGCAAGGATGTGTCCTTTCACATTCCAGACTACTCAAAGCCCATTCAATTTCAGAGTGTTGGTTTTCTTCATGACAGTTCACCTCTAGTGGTTACAGATTCTGCCCCTTTTCCAGAACAACAGCAACAGCAACAATAACAGATTGTGAAATTCCAACACTGTGACTAATATGGCCATCTGAGAGATCATTGTTTTGATCCTCATCCATGTAAGCACTGTCATAAAACCAATCATTCTTCAAACAGATGCTTCAAAAACAAACCTCCTGCAAGAACAAAGATTCATCTTGGATGGATCACTTCTTGGTAATGGGCATCAACAACCAAGAAGATATTCTAGTCACATGTTATAACTTCTTCTAGAGTATTGAACAGTCTTGTAGTTGAGTTTTCTCAATCATCTCACCTTGTATTTGACAGGGGGGGAAATTATGGTCATTTACAAGCTTCAAAGCCACATCAAGCGAGCCTGAGCCACAACCTGCCACACCAGATTTAGAGTTGTACCCAGAGACAAAGGTGCCCTTGAGCATGCCTTTAGTTGGTGATACCTCTTCAAAGAATTGGGGACACTTCCTCTAGCAGAAGACTTCAGCTTCTTGCCAATTTTGGAAGAGTTACAGGAATTACATTAAGCATTCCAGAGTTGTTGGTAATCCTTAAACCATGACAGGTTGAGACTTCCCTTTTCAGGTTGAGGTTCTTCCTTTTATGTGGGGAGAGACCTCCCTTTCATGGTTGAAGGTTTCCCTCTTCAAAACATTAAGAGCAATTCCTCTAGCAGAAGACCTGAGCTTCATGCCAGATTTGGAAGAGTTCCAGGAACTGCACTAAGCATTCCAATTTTGGTGGTCATCCTTAAACCACTGCCCTTTATACCAACATTTCAGAGAGCACATTCAGCCTGCTGCCATGCATTTTTTGCATGTTTTGTATTACAGCTCTCTTCTTGGACTCATACATAGCCCTTCGGATTAAGGGGGGGAATGTTGGACACCTAATCCTCTATGGGTTAGTGTGGAAGCCAAATAGACTAAGGAAGTCCAAGAGACCTTGGGATGTGGAACCCAAGGGTCACACCATGTACTATAGATGTATATCATTTGTTAATAATAAATATACTCTCCTGCTTATCTTTAATATTTAGTTGTTGTCCATGTGTGCGTTTAACATCTCTCTCTCTCTCTCTCTCTCTCTCTCTCTTACAAGGCAAAAGCATAACATAGAGCACAAAGCATAGTTAGTTATTTTCATCCACAATCCATATCGCAGAGCAATGCATAAGATTTCTTTATTTGTGTTCATGTTTCTACAACCATAATTTAATTAATGTAATCTATTTAAGTTTTCATTTTATTTGAATCATGGAATTAGATCAACCAATATTGAAATTTACATTGGTGTTGATTTGAGTAATAGAATTAAATTATGAAGTTTGTAGTTGGTCACAAGTATTTAACTATGAACATATATCTTATTGCCACATAAGCTACTTTAGGCAAGGTTACTTGGTAGGTTCTTTCTTAAAGGCATATGTTTTATGATCTAAGAAGAGAAGAAACAATAAATTTGATTGAAGGAAGCAGTTATTGCCTAAATTTTTTTAAATGGAAGAAACTAAATAGTAAGATGACTTAGTTCTAGCTAACAAAGGAAATGATTCAAGCTTGAAAATATGGTATATGACCCTATTCTATCTTGTGATGCATTACAAGGTAATTTCAAGATATATATCCCTTAACTAAATAAAAAAATCAAATAAAATAAAATCTTCTTTCAATTTCAATACTCAATAGAAGTGCTACTAAGCATAAAAAAATTCCCCTTTAATTTGTTTATGCTAGGGGAATTTGTTTATCAAGGAAAATTTTAAGGATGGAAATTTTTCTTGAAGTTTAGAAACATTGGCGAGTCTCATTAATCTCTAATATGTAAACTATAAAATGTTTATTGATATATTTGTAAAAGTATTCAAATTTATAATGATTTTATATATAGTCTCTATATAATGTTGGCGATTTTAAAGGTAAAATAATTTTATATTCTAAAATTTGGGCGAATCACCTTTTATAAAAATTGGAAATTAG
>APFE031311989.1:41402-60639 GCA_000404065.3 Pinus taeda | reverse complement strand
GCGAATCTTTTTGTGGAAAAATCATGGAAAATTAGCCCACTGGGCGAACATTAGCCCCTAAAATTTTCCATGGTGTTTATGCTTAGTAGCACTTCTACTAAGTATTGAAATTAAAATAAGATTTTATTTTATTTGTTTGTTTATTTAATATTTATGATTAACTCTAGTAACTTATATCATCCAATATGTGATATTTCAATGAATTTGATACATCTCATATGCTATAACAACATCCTTCAACTAAGGAACGAAGTCTGCAATATCAATTTTTCCAAACTTACTTAAGACTACTTAATTAAAACTACATTTCATGACCCACTTATAAGTGTAAGTTGATCCAAAATCACTAACATTTATATGAGGGAATTTAAACCTTGGTAGGTGAAATAACAATATCTCTACTTTACCAACCAAACAAGTCCTTGTTTATACAAGATAAATATTAAAAAAAAAAATCACATTAAATAAAAAGAATGGTGATTAGGGTTGTTGAGGATCAACAAGTGTTAAAATGTCCCATTTCAAATTCTAGTGAAAAATCGGCGCATTGGAATTTCAGAGGTTGAAATATCGGAGTAGGCAATGTCGAAACTTGGTGGAGATTAGAACATCGACAGTCGCAACATCGAAAATTTCCAAGTGGTGAATCATTTGAATGTTGCGACATTTTTAAAACACTGATAGTGTTAAAAGCCGTCAGGGACACCGATAAGGAATTAACAAAGGATTTTGGTGTAAAACCAAGGTTGGAAAGTCCCTTTCTCTATCCTCTAGTAGAACACATGGCCTCATGTGATTGGCCATGATAAGGACACATGGAAGCATCCGGTGGGCTCCAATGAGGAAACATGGTAGCATTTGGTTGGCCCTAATAAGGGAGAAGTGGTAGCTGACATCATCATGATGTGGCGGTACAGAAGGAAACATGGCAGGAAGCTTCGACCATATTGGGTGACCTAATGGGCCATATCTGAGTGACACGTGTCACCACTCAGGAGGTGCCAAGTGGTAGTGATGATGTCATATCTGAACTCGGTGATCGGAGGATTGAGGAGTTTGACACTTTATAAGAGTTGACACTTGATAAAGTTTTGATATAAAGGGGGCTCCAATATGTGCTAGTGCTTGGTCAAGAGGAAACCAATAGAACTAAGGGCATAACATTTAATAAATAAAAAAAAGGCCCCCGACAGAGTGATAAAGGACTTAGTGCTTTAAGGCTAAGCCACAAGTAACCACACAAGGTCCTATGGTGAGAATCACAGTAAGGGCTAAGCAGAAGGAGCTCGGCAACCAAAGGATTCAGATATCGGAACTTCAAAACAATTGGTTATTGAAAAAAAAATTGATGGAGGGGCTTCCGATATTGGGTAGGCTCTTGGTCATGTAAATCCATAGAGCCAAGTGCATAGAGTGTAGCACAGGAAGATTGGCCCTCGACAGGAAAATTGTACCAATGTGGAATTTCTCCAATAGCGCAGTATAGAGAGGTAAAGACAAGTGAGCTGGTAGCTACGAGAGTAAATGAGCGCAGAGGTTTTGGTCACTGGAGTAAACAGAAACTATCGAAGATCTCCAATACAAGGAAATAAGGACAATGGTCTAGAGAAAGGCCATGCCTGAGTACAAAGAAGTCATGTTGAAATATTGTCAAGATTCATGAGCCATGAATAGGCATGGAGAGTCTTAGTGATGGAAGAGTTGCAGATAGAGAAGATTGTGCCTGGTTTGAGTAAGTAGGTGGACTAACAATTAATTTTGAGTATGGAGAAAATAGTGAGGTGCCCATTCTCATAGTGAATGCAGTGGCATAAACCAAGACAGACACAACAGTAGAGTGGAGAACCATGATGAAGGAAATCCAATCCAGAGGACATGTAGCAGACTCTACCTTGTGTAGAGAGCCTGAGTGATATGAGGATTGCACACAAAGAGGACTATGCCTGGTTGGAGTGTGCAGGTGGACTGAGAATTCATTCTTAGTATGGAGAAAATGTCAAATTTCCCATTCTCATGGTTAATGCAGTGGCAGAGACTGAGTAAGATTCAACAGCAGAATGAAGGACCATGTTGAGGTACACTCGTATAGTGTGAATATAGGATAGAGTGGCAACATCGATCGGGGGGAAGCAGAGGAAAAAAACCGAGGAGGTCAGATAAGAAAGGTGGGGGGACGCAACATAATTTACAGAGAGCTGAGAGGAAAATATCTGATTGTGTGCACTGATATATAAGGCTAAGAGAGAGCCTGTTCTCGAGAGAGAGGCCAAGATTGCCTATAAAAAGGTAGGAAACCCCGAGAGCTGTGCAACTATGTGTAAGGTCGAAAGTTTCTTGTGTACTCTGTAAGCAAGGAAGAATTTTCCTATGTGCTGTGTAAGCAAGGTGGAAGTTTCCTGTGTGTTGTGAGAGTAAGGTCGAAGTTGCCTGTGTTACAAGAAATTCCAAAGGTGCCTATTTGGAGAAAAAAGGTTGTGATCCAAGCCTATGTTATGGACATAAAGAGGTTATATATGAGTGAATGTTGATGAAGAGAAGAGATAGCAGAGCTACGAGGACAATGAGGAGTGATTGTTGTTGACTAGGTTAGTGGGCTACTGCAAGAATAACATAGTGAGGAAAGAAAAAAGCTAAGATCAGGTACAATGGTTGTCATTTACAATGAACATACAGTTCCTATTTTAGTGTGGGTTGGTTCCTGCATACAAGAAGTTGGTACTTCCATCTATAGTAGGTTCTTGAGAAGGCTTGGGGGTTGGTGCCTCCAGTAAGTTGATGCTTGCAAAAAATATGTGAGGTTGGTGACTCGCATGGTGCTTCTAGTAAGTTGTACAAGTGTCTACAAACAGAGGGAGGTGGTGCTTTGTGTGAGTGGGTACTCACAAAACATATTGATGTAATAGAGTAGGTTCTCTTATTTTACATCAATAACAACAAAAAGCTCGGTGGTTTTTTCTTGAAATGGTTTCCACGTGAAAAACCTTGTGTCTCATGTGTATGATACTCATGGTGTGTATGCTTGTGTTGATTTAATGTTGTTTCCATATTACATATTGCTACTGCTATTTTTATGGATGGGTGCAAAGCCTGATTAAGAAAAGTAAATAGCTATAAAAGTTTAAAATTAGCCTTAAGACTGATTCTCCCAGCCTCCCCACCCAGTATTATCATTGTTTCCAACAATTGGTATCAGAGCTAAGTTCCTTGAGGAATAACTTAATCGCTAGAAGGTAGATCAAAGGGAAACAATGGCTAATAAAATTTGGCAACAACAGAAGGAGTCCCTTTCTTAAATGAATCAGAATATGAGCTGGACTATGAAGTATGGGAGGTTAGAATGGTGGAATATTTAATAGCCTTGGATATTGATATGTGGTGCTCTGTGTTGAATGGAGAAAAGAAAGAAAATAATTGAAAAGACAAGGAGGTCATCATGAAAGGGTTATCTAAGCCATATGATGATAAAATAAGGAACTGTAATACAACAACAGAAGTGCTAGACATAATGCAATGTGTGCATGATGAAGATAGCCATGTGGGTCAAGAAGAAGTTGAGGAGCTCTATTTCTCTAGAAATGAATTAGAATGTGGAGAAGTTGCTGCTCATCACACTTATGTTGATAAGGAAGAAGTCTCAAAAGGGATACCACATTGCTCATAAGCTAGCACATTTTGTAGTGAAGAAAAGGATGTAGATGAAAGGATCTTTTTCTGAAAATAGGTTGATCTTGGCTCTAAAGGAGATCAAGGAACTATCAGAGGAAAATATCAAGCAATGAGAGAAACTGAAAAAATATGAGCTTTAGAATGAGAGGTTGAGCAAAACAATAGTTGAACTAAATGCTCAACAAGAAGAGGCTAGCAGACTAACAGGGATGTTAACCAATCAGCTGAGTTAGAAGCAAGCTTACTACGAGAGACTACAAAATGAAGCAATCTCATTGAGACATGACTTAGAAAAGTCAAATAAAGAATTTTCTCAATATCATATGCTAAAGGGAGTCCACGGCCCCAAGAACAACAAAGAAAGGAAGGTTGTTGGACATCAATAACAACGAAAGGAGGAAAGGAAACAACATGAAGTGCAACAAAAGAGGGCAAGGCGACTGCAAGGAAGAGTGCATGATAGAAATTCAAGCTATCATAGAAGGCACATGATGAGCCAGCAGAGGGCCCCTCCACCTCAACGATAAAACCTTCAAAGAAAAGGTAACTTCTATCAACAAAAGCCTTTTGATGGGCATTATTTTTCTTACAACAATTTTGGACATAAATCCATATACTGTAGATGATATGCAAGGAAACAAGATGTACTAGGTAGTAGCAACCCAAGAATGCACAAAAAGGCTAGGAGAAGGCATGTTGGCCACGAGAGGATTTTTGACAAAAGAGTTGTAAAAAAGAGTAACTCCTTTGCCCAATTCCTAGGCCAAATAAAATGTTGCAATTGCCACAAATTTGGGCACAATGAATCTTGCTATAGGCATGGGAAGTCGAAGTATACATTCAAAGCAATGGGATGAAATGAGGGCAAGAGTGTCTTATATGCTCTATGTCAAAAGAGAAATATGGAAAGAGGACGAAGAAATCAGTAGAATGATCCTCTTACTCGTGTGAGGGACCCCTCTTAAAGGAAGAAAGGATTCAAGAGGATTTGGGTGAAGAAAGAGGAGTTAAAATGAAAGTTTCCTCTACCTAAGTGAAGCCAAGAAGAAGCCCAAAAAGGGGCGAAGAAGAAGTTGGAGAGCAATGCTTCTGTGAGGTCTTGACCTTTGAAGGTCTCGAGGAATAAGGGGGATAATCTTCTCAGGGGGATTAGATCCTCTATTTCTCTTCAATGAAGGAAGAGAATGGCCTCAAGGGAGGTCGAATAAGTTAGATGCAGGAGACCAAGGAGAATAAACATAAATGGGCATATGATTGATGAAGGTGGAGTGCAGTGAGCATGAGGAGTACACAACAATATATTATGTTGTGGGAAGAAGATGGAGCTGTAGTGGAGGTGTGGAATGATAGGAAGCTCATAGACAATTGAGGTCCACAGGATCAATCCCCATCCAGAGGTAAGAAATTTGTTGCAGGAGATCAAGGAGAATTGGCTTAGGGGGAGCTGCTTTAATAACCAGTAGCAGGCAACAATGGGTAGCCTTAGAAAGGGAGGTTGCTGAGCAAATGAAAGGTTTGCATCTTTGGTGAAATATTCTTATTTCATTTTAGTTGTAAGTTTGCTTATGCATAGCAGTCTTATGTTCATGGAACACAATTGGTGTAGGATTTTCATGTCTCTTAACTCTAAATTAGTATCGCCATGTCAATTGGTTGTGTTAGGCTCATATTGAGTAAACTTGCGTGCAAATGGACATTTCCTTTTGAGAAATAAATAGTAGATTTTTCTTGGTACATTGTTCCATTTGAATTGTTCTAACCTATTTTAAATTTGATATACATATTAACTATAAGTGTAAAAAAAAAATGGAAAAGGAAAAGAAAGTGTGAAAGACTTGGTTATTTAATTAAACTAAGATATGATAGTTAATTAAAGTCATTGCATTAATAATATCTTGTATTTGTAAGTTTGTTGAAATAAATTGAGTCCAACGGTGGAAACCTGTGGTGACAGTCTGAGGTGTTAAAATGAAAGAAGGTTCATGATACATGAAAGGTGTAAAGGATGGAACTCGCCCAATGGAGAAAATTCGACAAGATAATCAAATCATAGGTTAACACATGCAGTTCCCTAGCAAAGACTTTTTATAGGCCTGTTGACTTTCAAATGAATGACATAGATTCAGTGTGGGGCACCACCTGAAAATTGGTCCCGTATAGAGTAGCCCCCCCGCAGTGATGATATAAAGCGAGCCATCTCATTCAACTTTCATTCTCCATGTCACATATCTTGTGTAGTTGTCATCCAAAATTTAGCCGATCCAACATGAGATGTTGGTTCTTATGGAGCAGCATCAGTTGTAACATCTTCCATCTCAACTGAGCCAATAGGTGATGAAACAACAAACTATAGCTTGCCCTGTGAAGGAATTAAAGACAAATTTTAAAAAATTGTGTGTTCCTTGTGTTACTGAAATTATTTCATGACATGCTTAGATGAAAGATTTTTTTATGGTGTCCTAATATCATTGCGTAAGAGAAATACACTTTTTAAGTTATGAAATTACTACAATATTGATTCACCCCCTACCTAAGTATTGTCTTGGTTTCTAACAAGCATCATATACCTAAGCACCTATAAAAATGGGACAAATATAAAAATCCCTAGGGGTATGTGTTTGATAACAATTAAATGAGGCGTATAATGGGAACTTTACTTTCACTAGCGTTTGGATATTGGGAATGACTCCCTCCTTCCCATCACCACATATAGGACCTGCTACCCTAGACAATTGTAGTATCTTTGACAAGTCAATAAGGGTAACACCACTGCAGTGTTGTGTTGATCACTTGTAATGATGAAATGGAGAAAGGATCTAGTGGGATTAGATCAAATGAATTCCTTTTTAGTGAGTAGGAAGGTCCTTTTTTTATGTGTGATTTCAAGAACGAGGATAAATGAGAACTAGCACCTTTTTTTTTTGAGTCTACAATTGAATAATGATGACTCCCAAGATTTTTGAATACCCTTTAAGCCCATGCGTTTCACAAATGGGGCTTACCATCAGAAGTTAGCAAGATTAGAAAATGTTTCATGAAGCAATTTTTTATTAACACTGAAGCAACATATCATTAGGAAGTGACATGGTATGGTTCATATATGTCTATGTATAAAGGGAATTTTATCTTAGGATATTCAGATCTTTCCTCTATTTGGGAAATGGTTTGATCATAGAGCATACATAAATGATCATGGAAATCGAAAAATGATGAGATATTAGACGTGTTTCCCATTCATTCCACTCCCACCTTTAACATCACTAAATTTAATCAAAACCCATTGATTCAGATGTATGAATAGAACTTCCTAGCAAGCACTTCTTTAACTATTTAATTCATAGTAGGGCTATTTAAGCTGAATAGAAAGGTGAGATTGACTATCCATGGAAATTTTTGAGGTCCCGAACTAAGAAGAAATATAGAATATGGATCCCATCCATTTAATATCCATTTTAATTTAATTTTACGTAAATAGTAGTAGATATTTTCTTTTCATGGTGGCACTGAAAGGGATAGATGGAATAATTAGGTTGGAATAAAGTTGTTTTCATGTATATAATGAGGAAAAAAACAGGGTGTATTTGAGGTCAAGCCAAGAGATAATTATATTTATGTTATCAATTTGGTGATGAAAGGTCCCTCCCAATAAGAATAGTGAAATTGTATCACGATATCCCTTCAATAATGATAAGTTTGAATGAGTAATAGATCGATAGATGATCCCATCACTAAGCAGCTAAAGGTGGACATTAGGGGATAATACTGGGATTTTTTTGATTCACATAATATCTAGCTTACCCATTTGATAGAAGTCTCGTTAAAGTACTCTAATTAATAATAATAGTGGCCTAGGATATTTTTTGCTTTGTCACATTGGTGATTGGAGGAAATAAGACAACCGTATTGAGATTGTCACCAGTTGTTGCAACTTGGAAAACATAAACAACTTCGTGGTTCCTCACAAACATTCCCTACTTGGCCTACTATTATTATTTGTAAACTTAATAATAGATGGAACCAACAACTTATGGAGAGAAATATCCCTTGTTTTTGGAATCAAATCCATTAATACAACAATTTACTTTTGAAAAACGAGATGTACGTATTATGAAAACAAAGAAGATTGTTATAGTAATATATTATTCCACGCTTAAATAATAATAATAATAATAATAATAATAATAATAATAATAACTTACAAAACCTCATCCCAATAGGCTGCTGATTAGGTAGACCTTGAGTAACTATTTCAAACCAACTTTTGGTTGAGGCTTAACCTCCTCAACCTAAGAGGGCTCTCTCACTAGGTTAAATATTTTGATAATGAATTACATGGCTAACTCTATGAAACAAATGAAGAAGTGTAAATGGTTGAAACACAATTAGAAAATATTCATTGGGCTTATGGAGTCAAAATGTTTCAGTATGACAACAATGTTAGCTTTACATGGAAGTCAGGGCATCTAGAATTCAACACATGGAGAGTACATCAGAAGCATAAAGGAAAACACAATCTACAAATGTATGAAGGAAGTTAGAGCACATCCAGTGAATTCTAAGTAATCATACATTCATACCACTGTAAATAATGAAAAGAGGACAACCATAAGACATTTTGAACATTGAATTCCTTCTGATTCCTGAGAAGCAAAGCCAAATACTGTATTACTTAAAACAGAGTCTTACACAAAAGCACAATATGATAGTTTTTTACAAAAAAATCCAACCCTGATACATTAGATTTTCTCCCATATATAGAGTTCATTACATGACTCAGATTCCTTCCTCTAGCATGAGGGGAGTTCAAATTCTTCCTAATTTGACACCTATTGACACTTAAAACCAACTATTTAATATAACTGATTGTTAACTGGAAGTTCTAGAAACCTGAAACAATTAGGAGTGTAACTCCTCATTATGTTGATAGTAGCATTGATTACAATACAAACTCGTTCCCTAACAAGTGGCCTTCTTCAGTTTGGCTTTGGTGGTGGCTTTAAACTCCATGTTGACCCTTGATGCCTTATCCTTTAACTGTTCCTGGATATTAGGAAGTTGTTCTTGTTTTTCTGCTTTTAGTCTCCAAAAGGATCTTCGAAATTTATTATACATGTTGTTCCTTTTAATTACATAAAATGCATTGGATTAGCTTGTTTTCCATATGCTGTAGACCTTTCTCCTGTACACGTGGTAAGACAAAAACACCTCTAATGTTGCCTGAAGCATCATGAACAGTTCTAGCTATGAAATAATGACCATTTTCATAACATAAAGCTTGGAGTTCATAAATGTCTTTCCTTTCCTTGTTTTGCCCTTGCTTGATGTTTATACCTTGTAAGTAATCCTTTTCAGAAGCCCATCTTCAAAAGCATTTCCTTTTTCTTCTCAAAATTGCCCACAAAATCATTATGTGCAGCTATAGTAGTTTCGTAGCGCGCTACGAAATTGCTGTGGATTGGGCATCACCTACAGTAGTTTTGTAGCACACTACAAAACTACTGTGTGATTTCAAAAACACAGTTTTATGCCAAAATTTGACTTCCTTGAGTGTTCTTTTCTTTGAAATGACTTTTCCATATGCCAGGGGGGCTGTTCAAAACTGAATAAACTGATATCATTCTTCAAAGTAAACTTCAAAAGGTGATCCACATCAAAATTTTAGGATTTAGCCTTACTTGTTATGTAGTTTTTCTTAGCTGAGGATGTCCTTCAGGCTGGTTCAGATGTATCTTCAGATCTTCGATTTGCCTCTTCATAATTCAGTTTCCAGCTCTTAATTTTGCATTAACCTTTCTGATGTATCTTGCTTCTTTTATTGCAGGGACTGTCTAGGTGAAATATTGAGCATGCCTGCTAACCACTTCGGGTATTGAAATTGTTTTATCTTCCCATAGAGCCTCCATTTTTTTAAAATAAGCTTCCTTGATTGCATTTTTCCTTGAGGATTTTCTAAGTTTGGCAATTTCAAGATTTTCAAGCTTTAGTTTTTTTTTCAACTCTTCAAAACTACATTCCTCTTGTTGAGTGATAACTACCTTACCTCTGTCATTTTTGTGCAGTTGTGATGATGTTTCTGATGGAACCATAGGTCCTTCATGTAATTTTTCTACCTCCCCTGTCTCACTTACTTTTGGCTGTGCCTCTTGTATCTCTTTTGAATGCCTTGTCATGGGTCTTCTTGGCTTAAGAACAAATTCAGAGACCTGATCATCAAATTTGATCTTCTTAGAGGTTTTGGCTTTTTTGGTTTTGCCTTTACTTACTTCAATTAATTCTACTTAGGCCAAAGGAGATTCTTCAATGTCAATAGCTTGAAGCAAATCATTCAAACTTCCTTTTGAATCTGGGCTCCCATCAATAATCATTGTCTTACCTTTTTCTTTAGCTAGTTGGCTTATGGTTACTCTTCTTTGGACCACTTCACCTGTGGATTGCTCTTGTACACCTTCTTTGATCTGAACCTTCTTTTTTTGTGACTGTTGAGGTGTGCCTTGAATTACTAGTGGTTTCATAGGCTCCTTCACCTGCTTTCTGGCTTTCAATTTTACGAGTCTTCTTGATCTTGTTTCTTCCCGAAGACTTATTGCTGGTGAAGAAATCCTTGTAGCTTGAGGGATGAGACTAGTTTCAATTCTAAAGCTAGACATAAACAAGAAAATGGACCACTCCCTATCTATTTTCTGGAGCTCATGTAAAACAATCAATTTGACTAAGCCATGATGAAACAATGAGGTCTCACAGGCTTCCTTCTTCAATTGAACCTTGTCACACATTTTTCCTAGGCTACGAAACAGATAGAAAGGAAAATCCAGAGATATCTTTCCAGTGAAATGAAGCAGAAGTTTGAAGTGATAGGAATATACCTTATGATACCTCCCCTCACAAGTAAAGTATATTTGTATGTAGGTAAGCAGATTAGCATATAAATCCTTGAAAAAGCTCCTAAGCATTGACTTGTTTAAGTCTGAATCAACGAACTCTGGCTTTAATAATTCCTTGCAAGGAGTCATATCAAGCTTGAAGTTTTTAAACCACCTCTCCCGTCCAATTGGAATTTCAGTGACTGTAGATATAACCTCTGGAGAGATTTGTAATTCAAGCACTCCAACCTTCAAATTTAATCCTTTGAAATTGAAGGCAAATTCTTTGGTGACTTGCATGTGGCCTCCTTGAAATTTTCCACAAAATCTCCAACAACCAATTTTTTTGAAAGCTTGTTCAACTTCACTGTTCTTCAAGAGAACATCTAAACCTTCAGGCTCATTCCTTAGACACCTGCCTGACCTATGATCCTTCTTTCCTGTAGACATCTCCATGGAATTCCTGCAAAATGAAAATTGAAAGAGCTTGCACCGTCTTAATCTCGATCACTGCCTCGCTTGAAATGGAAAGGGAAGCTGCCTCACTTGGACTTCAAAGAATTCTGATTAAATTCCTGTCAATTTTCTTCTCATGCATGAAAACAAACTTAATCAAAACTGAAAACACTTGGACCCTTTTTTGAAATTTGAAACTCGAGCGTACCAAGACACCTAACAAACCTAATGATGAAAATGAGCAATTTCATGTGATAGGCATGGTGTATGGACTAACAGTTGATGATGTAAGATTAATGGATTTTGATAGATTGGATAGCTAGGTGATATTTGACACGAATCTTCATGAATCCCTGATTTCGTAGCACAACTAGTGCAAATTCTGGGTTTTGTGCTACAAAAACTCATAGGCAGTGCTAATTCTAGGTTTTGCGCTACGAAAACTCCTAGGCAGTTTCGTAGTGCATGAAAACCTTGACACAAGTCTGACACATGGAAATTTATGTGTGATGTGGGACCAGTGATAGGCAAAACCAGAGTGTTGACCTTATTTGACAATACCAACAAGACTCCCTTCTAGGTCTTAGACTCTAAAACAAACCATGGAAAGACTAGACTAAGACTAACATCAATCCTTTGGAATCAAAGTAATGTTCAGAATTTAGAAATTTTTTATTAAGTGATAACAATAACTATGGCCTTATTATAATAATAGGGCACAAGAGGGTTTTTGGGGACTTATTTATTATAAATTCAACATTGATTCAGGAAGCTATAATATATGGCATCATTCCATCATTTAGATTGATGTTGCCTCATTAAACCCTTCATTCGACACCTTCTATATATCTAAAGATGAGGGGTTGTAGGAGGATATTAGTTTTGTTCTTACATTGATGAGGACATGGTGAGTAAATTACTATATAGAAAAAAGGATGAATAAGAATATGTTGTAGCGACTATAACCACCCTCCAAAATTTTGCCTTAGCTTCATTTTGGAGCCTCCCTACAGACCATCCTTAGCATCATGTCTTGCACTATTAAGCACATCAACTTCAGTTATTTCATAGAGTCTTGTTAGCCCGTGCATGAAAGTTTGTTCCACCTCCTTCACAGGCTGATTTTCGGACTTAGTGTCAGTTTCTGGTTGAGCAGATCCCTTTGGGAATTGCCCAATTTTGGAGAGGACTAGCCTTCCCTCCAGAAATTGCGCAAACCTAGTTGGACACCCAGCTGCGCTCCAGAATTGCACAATTCTTCCTATCAGTATTCCTCTTAAAAATTGCACAATCCATCCTAGGACAACTAGCTCAACAATTGGTAGAAATTGTGCAAATCCAGCCAGGTAGCCTGTTGGGCTCATAAATTGTGCAATACAGTCAAATAGGCTACTTGAGAAAATTATGAGGTCTGACCCAGGATGGCTACTGAGCCTAGAAATTGTGCAATCCTGGGAGATAGTCACCTATTCCTCCCAGAAATTACACAATCCCTTTGGAACATCCATCTCTGCTCAGTGCAGAAATTGCACAGGTTTTCATCCCAGGCTTGCAGACTGATGCATGTGCCTTCAAGTTGACTTGTTCCCTCCAAGACCAAGAAAAAATGATTTGCATGCATGGACTGCTTCTCCCAAGGAAATATGCAAAGGAATCCCTTAATTAAGGGATCTATTTTTAGCAACTGGAGGTTACATGCAAGGATCATTTCATAAACTTCCCATCAAGTGTCACTTTTCCTAGATTTGTGGCATGTGTGTCACAACCTCGATTTTATCAAAACTCATCAACTAGATGCTGCAAATCTCATTCCTCACATTGACCTTATAGCTCTGACATCCGACATTGTATCGAGGATTCGTCAGCACATTTAGCTCGGCTATTTCAGGGTAAGCCCACTTTTCATGTCTCGCACTGCATTTTTGTCACTTTTTGTGTTTTGCTTCATGTGAGTGTTGTCTACTTGATTTCAGTGAGTGCCTGATTTCATTTTGATGTATTTTAGCTTGTAGAAGCACCATTTCAGTTTTCATTCACATCTCACCACTGTCACTTGCATGACACTATTTTTGCACGAACATTCATCATTGCGGCTACTCGCTTCACACACATGCTTTTCTGAATCCTACACTTGTTGCTTGCATGTATGATCATTCACTCTTGTTTTCACTCATCTCACCATGCATTCAGACTTCTCATGTTTTTAGTCACCCGTCGACCTGTCTGGGCTGCCTAGGCCTATACCATGCCTTACCGCTAGCACTGCACATTTCCGAAAGGGAAGGCTCTGCCTTCCCTCCAGAAATTGCACAATTTGGCCCAACACTGACATACAGGTTTTCATTGCGTAATTATTGGAGGCAATGTCCTCCTCATCGGAGAAACTACACAATGCAGTTTTCTGGTTGCATGTTACTGCTGACTGAAATTGTGCATTGCGCAGTTTTAGTCCTTAGCAGGCCAGGCTAGACTATGCATTGTACAATTCCAGTAGTCAATCAGCCTCCTCACAGCCCAGACTATGCCTTGCACAGTTTTGGCAGTCAGTCTCCTAGTCACTTGGTGAAAATTGCGTAATCTTTACAGATAGTCACACAAGTATGTTGCATGTTAGTCCTCTAGTTTGTTTTAGTTTTTGACTAAAAAATTTCTTATAATGAGTGTTTTTATGTCTCCAGGTATCACAGGTGTTCATCTACCTCTCAGCAGTAGAGGCAGAATGACTTCCTAAAGAGCGGAGTCAAAGACACCATCCAGAGAACACTTGGGATGCAGTCGATCAAGTGTCTATGAACATGCCTATCTATGAATACATCGAGCTATTCATGGAAAAGAATATCAAGCTGAAATGGAAACATCATCACAACAAGAAGCACCATCAGTAGCAACAGAAGGCAGCACACCTACATACAACGAATGAAAGAGAAAGGGTTTTGACAACACAATGGCGGAACAAAGTTGCAAGCACAAGCAGATCCCCTTGTGATGAAATAAACTTTGGAGATGAGGCTATGAAGTGATGGTGTGACATGAAGATTGCACAAAGGCAAAGAGAGACACATAGAAGCAGTTGCATGTGCTGAAGTGGCAGCTCAAGGAAGATCAGGAGCTACATAGATGAGAGAATGAGTTGTAGCAGGAACACATATATCAGGGGGCACAACATACACAGACAGATGAGACTGCACCCACACAAGTTATAGATCCATCCCAACAACTGGAATGGAGAAGACAAGGTGAGTAGTGTTGTTGATCACAATTCAGGAGCATGCATGTCATTCTACGCATGCATGCGATCCCACCCATTTGGTACACTCACCCAAGCGAAGACAAGAAGCAACTCCAACTGGAGTTGAACATGTACTTCGACAAGTTCATGCACATGGTCTCCTATATCACTGTTGGGACTCCTATACCAAATGGTCTGAGGTCTAGTTGGGACTTCTTACCGGGGAGATCCCCTAACATGTTGGCGGGTCGAACACCATCAACATTTCTAGTGCTATAAGGAGGGCCATATGACCATCTGTGTCCTCTCATCTAGTTTTGAACCTTTGCACATCTATGATGGATATTGTTACACTCACCCCTCCATGATGTTTTTCGTATGTTGAACCTCTCGACATCACAAGGGAGTTTTCTGATCTCTTGGATGAATTCACATGTGATGGTGAAGGAAAAGTAGCCTGGCCTCAGTTCTTAGAAGACTTCTATGCATTCTTTAGAGATGAGTTCTATGCAAAAGAGGCCATTGTGCTTCTTGCATACACGCTTTGTGAATCCCCACTATGGTGGTGGTGGAGTTTGCCACCTAGCAGGGTGCACTCACATGAGCAGTTCTATGATCTCATTGAATCTACTTTCCATCGTTTTGATCTAGAACCTCTTGACAAAAAACTTTTAGAGAAACAAACGACTCCTCAAGTATTCCCTGATGATTTTTGGTAGTGCTTCCGTGTTTTACAGTTTCAAGCTCTGAAAAGCTAGATGAAATTCTAGTATCTCATTGAAAGATATGAATATTGTCTTATCCAATCTATCAATCCCAAGAAGATGTTCAAGCTCAAACCCTGCCCACCATACTTCGGTGATGGATCTGTGCAATCACAGACGGACACGGTCACTATCACAAGTGATTGTTCATCGTTCGCTCATGAAATAACTCCACCATCATAGAGTGATGTGGGAGAGCATGAACACACATCTGTTCAACCCTCACATCTTCCCAACATTGCTCCATCTAATTTTTGCGAAGCTTGGTTGCGAATACATTGGGTTATCACATGTATTTTATACCTCAACCTTTGTCTTTGTACTCAGATGATCCTCCTGATAACAATGTCTTGTGTTCTTCCATTCCAGACTCTACATTTGTTGTGAGCGAGGATCAATCCATCGAAAAAGTCGGTGTTACACAACCAACATGCACTGTCATTCATGAAGAGTATGACTGGGAGCTTGAGCATCCATCGACAACAGAGGACCATCCCTGTCTATTCATATCTCCTCCGTTTTTTCCTGACATCCTTGATGATATTTCCATCACTGATTTTTCATGTGTATCTCGATCCATGGATGCACCCATTGTTGATCATTCGTAGGACACACCATATGTCAATCCATCATTTGACCACAGAGAGGACCAATCATTCTTTGAACATCCACTTGATTTTTCGTCTATCTTTTTCAGAAATGCAGAGGATGAACATTCTTTCTTCTCATCTACCCCACTCTTTGATTCATCAAATCATGAGGATGTTGACCAACATCCTAAGTTTTCTGATCTTGGTTGTCGTGATCTCTTTACCTCATCATCTAATCATGATGTTCATTCACTCATTGTTAATCCATCTAAGCCACTGATCTACGATGATCCATCTGTCAATTAACTTGAAACCTCACAGACTATTGAGGAACTTGAGCTTGAGCTAATGGTTATGTCAGGGCCTCGCTGTCTTGAGGTTGGTTTCACTTCTGATTAGGAAATTGTTCAAACATGCAAGGCTCCTCATCACTCATTTGTATGTATTAAAGATCACTCTAACACTCATATTTCACTTCCTCCACTCGAGCTAGATGATCCCATTGCTCATGCATTGGAGGAATATTACACAAAAAGCACACTTGCGCAACGTAAGTGGTCTACCTTTTGTTGAGCCTCAAAATTACTCTTTCCCTAACAACTCTTCTCATTCCTTTTCTTTGTTTTTCCAAAAGAAAGATGTTAGGCCCCTATACTACTAGTGTAACCCCTTATTTTTATTAGTACAACCCCCTTATTATATTGTTGTACTCATGTAGTCCCCATATTGTTATTATTGTGCCCCTTAGAAGCCCACTATTGTTATTATTGTGCCTTTACATTATTATTGTTATGTTGGCTCTGATTATATTATGACCCCTTAGACTCCTATATATAGAAAGGAGGCCTTGTCAATTGTGTCATCCAAGAATTGTTCATTTGTGTAATGTAAAAGAGGTTTCCCCCTCGAAGAGGCCTATTTCTAAGGCGTCCATCTATCTTTTCTATCATTTTGTGAGATGGTTTCATAACATTTGGTATTAGAGCTTTGGATTCTAGGGTTTCGCTGCTCCAAACAAGTCATCGTGGAATTTTCACTATAACTTTTTTTTTTTTTTCCTGTGACGTTTCAGATGCTAAAAAAAACCCCATTTGGGCCGAAATCATTATGAACCATGAATCCAAATTTCAGAACTTTTCGCACTATATTTGCAAAGATATGATCTAAGGAAGTTGGCCTTTTTACAGCCTCCCGAATTACATTCCAAATAGGTGACCTGGGGAAAATCGTCATAACTTTTGTTTTGAGCATCAGATTGAAATTTCGTAAGAAGTTACAAAAAGAGGACGGACTGTAGTTCCTTGTATATATTTTTAGATCCTAAGGTCAAAACAGTGACACCTGGAACTTCATACAAGTTCGCTCTTCTGAAAAGGTATATAATCAAGTCATCTTGGAAGATTGTGCATAACTCTTTCATGGAGATTCCAATTTTGATAAGACTGGTGGCATTGGAAAGAGGACATAGAGTGCTACTGCAGGTCACAATTTTAGATTTGGAAGAGCTGAAATTACAGAGTTATAGTCATTTCAATATCGAACTCCTAAAATCAAGAAAAGGCGATATGAGAAAGTTTGATGGCAAGGATTCGGTAAATTGGATACTTCAGATGGAGAAATATTTTGATCTACATGGTGTACCACTGTTACAAAAGGTATGTATTGCATCTTCATATTTACAACCAGATCAATTTTTATGGTATAAAGGGCTTTTTTCTCATAAACAACTTGTTACGTGGTCAATTTTCATGGAGGAAATGATAGCACATTATGAAGATACAAAGAGAAACACCTTCTTTAGCCAATTGATAAATCTCAAACAAAAGTACTCAATGGCAGAGCACATTGAGGAATTTAAAAATTGAATCTAAAGGTAAATGATATTCCAGAGAAACAAAGGATTGATGCCTTCATAGGTACTTTAAAGGATAACATTCAACATGAGGTTCGTCTTTGGGAACCTGATTCATTGGAGAAGGCATTTAGGTGGGCAAGAAAAAATGAAAGTGAAATTATGGAAACAAGGAATCCCACCACTCATGACTATAATTATGGAAGTGTTTCTTCTCCTACCCTTCCACAACCTACAAGGGTTACACTACAACAATTGGAAGAAAAAAGAGAAAAAGGGCTTTGTTACAATTGTGATAGCAAATGCACTAAAGGTCATAAGTGTGCTGAGAAGAAACTATTTTATGTAGAGTATGAAGAGAAGGAAGAAAAGGATCAAGAAACATCAAAAGAATAAGATATACGCGAGTACCCAACCCTAGAGAAAGAAGAAATGAATCTGACCATATCTTGTAAAGTATTGGCAGGAATTACCACTCCTAAAACTCTTGAGATAGAAGGACATACCAAGAAGAAAAAGGTTCAAGAAGTGAAATATCACATCGAGAAAGAAGATATGAATCCAAACATATCATGTAATGCATTGGCCGAAACCACACCTCAAACTATCAAGATAGAAGGACATATCAAGAAGAAAAATGTTCAAGAAGTGAAATATCACATCGAGCAACAAGAAATGAATCTGACCATATCTTGTAAAGCATTGGAAGAAATTACCACTCCTCAAACTCTCAAGATAGAAGGACATATCAAGAATAAAAAGGTTGAAGCAATGAAGGATCACATCTACCATCAAAAACAAGTTCTCCAAATTTTAAAGGATAACGCCACTTTGGTGTAGAATCGAATGAAATAACAGGTAGGTCAACATCATAGTGAAAAATGTTTTGATGTAGGTGATTGGGTATTTTTACAGCTACATCTCAAGCAAGCTATTTATGAGAAAGAAATATTGCCAATACTACATGCACTTAAGAAATGGTGACCTTACCCAATGGGAAGACACTTGAAGGTAGAAATGGATCATGATAGTCTTAAATACTTTTTAGAACAAATATTATCTTTAGAAGAACAGAAAAAATGGGTCACAAATATGTTGGGTTATGACTTTGACATCATCTATAGAAAAGGGAAGAATGTTTTTGTTGCAAATGCACTCTCAAGAAAGGATGAGGATGTGGAAGAATTGTTTTGTGCTATTTCTATTATCCAACCAAATTGGATAAATGAAGCAAGGGATGAATGGAAGAAGGAGAAAGAAGTGTGGCCACTGATTCAAAAGCTGCAGAATATCCCAATTCAAACAATATTGCTAGAACTTGAAGAGGAAGGAAAAATCATAAAGTTGCAGAATATCCAAATTCAAAGAATATTGCCAAAACTTGAAGAGGAAGGAAAAATCATATTGGAACCTAGAGTAGTCACAAAAACAAGAACGTGATAGCTATGAAATTGACCAATTTCAGAGTATCTCATAAAGTGGAAGAACATACCCGCTGAAGATTCCACATGGGAGGAAAAGAATTTTATACAGAAGCATCAAGAACTACTCAAGTGTTGAGGAAAACTCTTTTTGAAGGAGAGGGGCATGTGAGGCCCCTATACTACTAGTGTAACCCCTTGTTGTTATTATTACAACCCCCTTATTATATTGTTGTACCCATGTGGTCCCCATATTGTTATTATTGTGCCCCATAGAAGCCCACTATTATTATTATTGTGCCCTTACATTATTATTGTTATGTCAGCTTTGATTATATTATGACCCCTTAGACTCCTATATATAAAAAGGAGGTCTTGTCATTTGTATCATCCAAGAAT
>APFE031311989.1:0-41382 GCA_000404065.3 Pinus taeda | reverse complement strand
TCATCCAAGAATTGTTCATTTGTGTAATGTAAAGGAGGTTTCCCCCTTGAAGAGGCTTATTTCTAAGGCATTCATCTACCTTTTCTATATTTTTGTGAGTTGGTTTCATAACAAAAGATGCATTCTCATCACTAATAACTGGTATATATTGTCTTGAGGAGGAAATTTAGTGATTTACATGTTATGCTTTTTATGTTTTGTTGTTTAAATAAATTTTCGTATATTAGCTACAGAATGTAGCCTATTTTGTAGCTAACCGGCTGTTCCACAGCTACCTCCATGCTCTAATAGGTTCCAAGTGTCAGAAGGAGAAACTAGCCACGTGGGCAGCTTTGAAATCATCATGACATGGACTCTGTCCTATTCATTCAACCCAGGTCGACAAAGAAGATGGCATAAGACTATGGTCAATGGATAAGTCAAACACAAAGAGACTGAGAGTAACATGACTCTATTTCATGGTTAATTAATGCATTTCACAGTGATGGGAAGAGTTATTTGGAGAAACTACCTGTACCTACAGACTCCAACAACCATCTTTACAAACGAATCCAGCTGCCACCATGTCTTGGATTTATTTCTCCAGCAGCCGAGGAAGAAATTCCGCATATCTGTCTTCTACGTGTTTGGCTGTAGCATGCTTTTCTCCACAAACATTTATATGATTTTAATTATAAATACCTGTGTAAGGGACCGAAGAAGTTAGTAATAGTTTTCATGTGAAATCGAAATTCTAGACTTTGTAATTCCTGGATGTTTGTGTCCCTGTTTTAATATGAGAATACCACATGTTTTTATGAACATCTGAAGGAGTTTTCTTGGAGTTGATTGAGCAAGTGTAGCCTAATCAGTTGCAGAGGGCCCCTACACTGAAGAAGGTTCCATTTTATTTATTTTTCTTCTTCTTGTTAACTGTAAATTCATCATCTTCTTTCTAAAACAATGTTTATAATCATTTTCTTACTAACAATGTTTATAGTTTAGATCAGTTTCCATTAGCGTGATTTCTTTTTAGTTCTTATCAGTAGTTTAACTCAATAGTGTAATCTTGTTTCTTCAATTATAATTAATCTTGTTTCGATTGAAGAATGATAAGGATACATTGTTGGATAGTTTACTCCATTCATTGTTTTGCTAGTTTAAATTTTCAATTAAACTGATCAGTGTCATTTCTTGGCTTTGCCATTTCATTTTTACTTGAAAATACTAACTCATGGTGTTAATGAATGTTTATGAAAACCCTTCAAGTTGATAACTCATCCTTAACTAAGTGGTTGAACATTTCATCTATGCAATGAGTTATTTCTGCATCTTTGTATTTGCTTTCTCTTAGATTAATGAAGTACAGAATTACTTGAATGCCATTCCAATGAGACTTTCTACCAAAATTGAGAGGTAGAGTAACCAAGTATTTCATTTAGTTTTATTTCTATAATTAGTTAGACATCAAATGCAAATTTCACTTTTAGTTTTAATTCATGATTTAGAAATAATGGTAAAATAAGAACAGAAGCTTTGTTTTCATTTCTTTCTTAGCTTTGTTTCCATATCTTTCTTAGCTCTGTTTTCATTTCCTTTTTAGCTCTATTTTCTTTTTTATATTTTGAGCAATCTTTAAGAAAGTTAGATTTAGTTTCGATAATTTACATTGTAAATCATTAGGAGTTAAAAGACCAAAAACCTCCAAGACAACATAAAACATAAAAACAACAAAGTAAGAAGGGTTAGCTAGCACAAACAGTGCACTACACTTCATCAGTTTACGATACCTGTATTGATATATTATGTAGATAAATTTAGGACACTAAATTGACCAAAAATTTTGGCGCTGTTGCTAGGGAAGTATAACTAGGTAACTTTATCTCTTACATTAAAAAAAAAATGACATGCATAGAGAAAGAGACTCTAGGGTAGATTTATAGCTAGGGGCAGAAATTCAACTCCTACAACACCACCCACTCCATTAGGGACAAGAAGAGACATACCTCCATCTCAAGTTAATACTCCTAGCCATAAAGTCCAAACAGAAGAAAATCCTACTTTATCTACCAAAGTAGTCCTAGGAGAGAAAAATCTTGAGTCTCCAACAGAAGGAGTAGCCTTTTTCACCTCCACAAGAGATCAAATTTTAGTTGAAGAATTAGGAATACTTGGTGATGCAGAAGAAGTAGAGCCTTTCCCCCATATTCCATTGATAGAAGAACTAGAGGAAGAGAGAGAAACCTTGTAGGTTGAACCTTATACTGACTCTGAGGAAACTATAATGGCAGAAGAAGGAGAGGATAGATAATTCACACTGTTTGGAGGAGGGGTAGAGGAAGATGTAGAGGAATAATGGAGGAGGTAGAGGAAATAATGGAGGAGGCAGAGGAAATAGGGAAATAGATAATTCTTTTAGATTCCCTGTAGTGGATGAGGAAACAAATGCCACAATGAAAAATATCTCACCTTCTATCCTCTCAAACTTCCATGGGTTAAAAAGTTAGGATCCTGAAACATTTTTATTTGAGTTTGAAGTCTTTTGCAGAACCTATAATTATCTATAAGACTCTAAAAAGCTTAAGTTGTTCCCTTCAATGTTGAAAGGAGATTCTTTGAAGTGGTTCATGGGGTTAGTCACTCTGTCCATTAGAACATGGAATGACATGAAAAAATTGTTTTTGGATAGGTATTTGGATTATTGCATGCCTACCAATCACAAAGATGATGTGTTCAAAATGATGTAAAGAGAGGATGAAAACTTAGAGGATTTGATTGAGAGATTCAACTATAATTTGAAAAGAGAAAAGATGGACAGTTTAGATGAAGATACCTTGAAATCTCTCTTATTAAAAGCTATTAGATATGAGTGGATAGATATCCTTAACATGATGGGGAAGGAATATATCTCTCAACTTCCATTAAATGATATAGGAGAATTATGTGTTCATCTCTCAAGAGAGAAATTCAAAACAGGGAAAGGTCCAAGAGATCCTTCTCTTGTTAGAGTAAATAAGTCTACAACCGGATCAGTGAGTAAGGCAGGAATTAATAATATGCTTGATGAATTCAAAACAGATATCCTAGAGAGTCTTAGTGAGCAAATAGACACCCTTAAGTTGCAAAACAAGTAGAAAACCGAGGCTGATGCTTTAGCTATTTTCTGTCCAAAATGTAGAAAAAAAACATGCTCTTAGAGAATACCCTTTAGATGCAAAAATTATATAGACTTGTATGATTTTCTCAGAGAATCATGAAACCAAGGGATGTCCTTCGATTCCAGGCCTTAAGGCTATTTTTCAAGAAGAAATAGTTCCAAATTCAGCAGAGCCTCTTTGCTTTGTCTCTCGAAAACCTTGGCAGGGGTCAAAAAATTAGGGATTTAACAATCAAATGTATCTTCAGCCCTCACCAAATTAGAATTCTTGGCAGTAACTTTGGCCTCAACCTCAATCTCAATCTCAAACTTGGCCTCAACCTCAATCTCAATCTCAACCGTGGGCACAACGAGTACAAAATCCTTATGGGATATTTTCTCAATATTATCAATATCCTCCATCATATCAGAATTATCCTCCCCCACACATTCCACAACAAAATCAGCAGCCACAACTTCAAAATCAAAACCCTCAACTTTCATTACCATTTTCACAACAAAACCAAAATCCTCAACTCTTACTGCCATTTCAGCAGAAACCAAATCAGCTACCTACCCAACCATTACCAAACCCCAACAATAAAAATCCTCAGAATGCTTACATGATAGAAGGACAACAATTTGCAACTTATATAATCACTCCTCTAGATCTTAATGATGTTCAACTGAGATCTGGTAGGATATTAGAAAAGGAAAAACCTTCTGTAGTTATTCAGGAACAAGACACTTCCGAGGAAGATTCTCTAAAGGTCAAGAAAAGTTGTGAGGGAACATATCTCCAAAACCAAAAAATTGAAAAA
The DNA here is from genome assembly GCA_000404065.3 of Pinus taeda. Lineage (NCBI taxonomy): Eukaryota > Viridiplantae > Streptophyta > Pinopsida > Pinales > Pinaceae > Pinus > Pinus taeda. The sequence continues at coordinate 37,446 of APFE031311989.1, read as the reverse complement.
TAAAAACAAAATGAATAAGTGAACACAACTCCTATCATTGAACAACCAGCATCTACTTCTACACCTCCTTTCCCTAAAAGACTACAAATTGATAGAGGAGTAGAAAAGCAGATTATGTTGCCCAATTATGATTTTCTAGATGAATTGAGGAATGTCTGTATCAAAATTCGTTTGCTACAAGCCATTAAAGAAATTCCAATTCTAACCAAAACAATAAAGGAGTTGAGCATAAAGAAACCAGAAAGAAAAACAAAGGAAACGAAAAGAATTCACTTGGTAGGAAAGATAGCAAACATAATGATGGGGAAAATTACCATACAAAAATATGTGGATCCAGGAAGTCCAATTCTGAAAACACATATCAATGGAATTGAAATTCCAAATACATTGATTGACTTAGGGGCAGCAATAAACATCATGAGCAAACTAATGATGGAGCAGCTCAAGCTTCCTAATCTTCTTTACACACCTACCTTACTGTAGCTAGCAAATAGATCAATAATCAAACCAAATGGATTGTTAGAAGATATTTAAATATCCTTAGATTCTTGGGAACATCCTGTCGATTTCATGATCTTAACTCCCAAGAACAATCTAGGAGGACATCCACTTATATTAGGAAGACATTGGTTGGCCACAACTGATGCTTTTATTAGTTGTAGATCTGGTGACATGTATATTTTTTATGGTAATTCAACAAAAAAATTTACTCTATATCCTCTAGCAAAAGCAATCACAAAAAAAAATATAATGTTGAATATTTGTCATCTAGGCAGATGTCTCTCTATTCCATGGAAGAGTTTGGTAGCTCTACAATTGAAATTTTTCCAGGGAGAACATTGAACATAAACAATAACTTGGAGAAATTACAAAAGGAAAAGCTAATCAAGACGTTACAACAACATTCTGCTACATATGCACGGGAATACACCGACATGAAAGGCATTGATCCTAAGACTTGCATCCATCACATCTACATTGAGGAAAATTGTAGACTTGTCAGAAAACTTCAGGGAATAATGAATCCAAATCTTAGGGAGATTCTGAAAGAAGAGCTCCAAAAATTACTGAATGTAAACTTCATTTACCCAATTTCAGATAGCCAATGGGTTTCTCCTTTGGTAATTGCACCTAAAAATAATGGTAAATGAAGGGTGCATTTATTATTGAGAACTGAATAAAGCAACCCTTAAAGATCATTTTCCTTTGCCTTTTATAGATCAAGTAAGAAGTATTTCTCATTCTTGGATGGTTTTAGTGGTTATAATCAAATTCAGGTAGTACCTGAAGATTAGGATAAAACCACATTTACTTTTCCATGGGGAACTTATGCCTATCGAGTACTTCCTCTTGGATTATGTAATGCACCTGCAACATTCCAAAGATCAGTACTAGGAATTTTTTTCTAATCTAATACATGATTGTGTAGAGGTATATATGGATGACTTTACAGTATATGGCAATACATTTGAAGAAGCTTTGGAAAATTTGGAAAAAGTTCTTAAAATATGTAAAGAAGCAAACCTTTCACTAAGCCATTAAAAATGTTTTATGATGTTTACAGAAGGTATTGTTTTATGACATCACATTTGAGGAGATGGGATTAAAGTTGACAAATCTAAAGTTGAAGTCATCTCTAAATTATCAATTCCAAATTGCCAAAAGTATGTTAGAAGTTTTCTAGGATTTAAAGGATACTATAGAAAGTTTATAGAAAATTTCCCTAAAATAGCATCCCTTCTCTTCAAATTGCTTACCAAAGATTGTCAATTCAATTGGAATTCTGATTGCCAGTTGGCATTTGAAACCTTAAAAACAGAAATTTCTGAAGCACCTATTTTAAGAGGTCCAAATTGGAAACTTCCTTTCCATATTTCAACAGATGCTTCAGATACAGCTCTAGGAGCTGTATTGGGACAAAAATATTTGATTCCTTCTACCATTTACTATACCAGTAAGAATTTGACTCCCATTGATTTAAATTATACTGTGACTAAAAAGGAATTTTTAGCCGTTCTTCATGCAATTAACAAGTTCAGACACTATATAATAGGCTATGAAACCTTTGTTCATACAGATCACTCTGCAATTAGATATTTAATGAATAAACCTATTACTAATGGTGGAGTTACAAGATGGCTTTTACTTTTGTAAGATTCAACATTACTGTGCTAGATAGACCTGGAAAACAAAGCACAGTTGTTGATTTCTTGTGTAGGATTCAGAATATCAAAGATGATTCTCTGGTGGAAGATAAGTTTCCCGATGAATATCATTTTGCAGTAACTACTCAAACTCCTTGGTTTGCAAATATTGCTAACGATTTCGTCACATGAAAGTTACCTCCACATTTGTTTCCTAGAGAGAAAGAAAAATTATTTAGGTAAGTGAAAAATATTTATGGAGTACTAATGAATTGAATAAAATAGGCCCAGATCTTATGATCAGAAGGTGTGTCAGGGAAGATGAAATGCTCGAGATTCTTAAGGCATGTCATGATGAGCCGGGTGGTAGACACTTTGATGACAATAGGACAACCTATAAAATCCTTTATTTAGGATATTATTGGCCATACATCTTCAAGATGCTAAAGAATATGTCAAGAGATGTGACAGCTTCCAAAGGGTAGGGAAACCTGCTCCCTCAAATGAAATGCCATTACAAATTCAGGTACTCATCGAACCTTTTGAAATGTGGGCCTTAGATTTAGTTGGGCCAATTAATCCTCCACCTATGTAGAAGAAGTATATATTGGTATGCACTGATTATGTCACTAAATGGGTAGAAGCTAAAGCACTACCTTTTGCTAATGAAAAATCTGTAGTGAATTTTCTTTTTGAGGACATCTTTACTCGTTTTGGTGTTCCAAGAGAAATTGTGAGAGATCAGGGATCTCAATTTACATCTAACATGGTGGAAGGGCTTGTGGAAGAATACAAGATCAAACATAGGAAATTTACTCCTTATCATCCTCAAGAAAATGGTCAAGTGGAATCTACAAATAAAGTGATTAGAGGAATCCTCACCAAGACTGTGCATCTACATAGAAGAGATTGGGCAAAAAGGCTTCCTGAAGCCTTGTGGACCTATATAACTACATGGAGGAACACAATGGGACATACACCCTATGAACTTGTTTATGGGAGACAAGTCTTGTTCCCTATAGAGTTCCAAATTAGAACTTTCAAGATGGCAGTCCAACTGGGACTAGATTTATCAGAGGCACAAAAGCGTAGGATGGAGCAATTAAATGAACTTGATGAAATCCGTCAAGAGGCAGTTCAAAGGACTAGTATAGTCCAACAACAGAGGGCTAAATTGCATGAAAAATATATGATTCAAGGACAAGAGGTTTCAAGTGGGAGATTGGGTGCTATTGTTTGATTCAAAGTTTAAATATTTTCAAGGGAAGTTTCAAACTCATTGGCTTTGGCCATATGAGGTTGAAAAAGTCTTTAATAATGGAGCAGTGAGGATAAGAACAATAGATGAAAGTAAAACTCCTCTTCTTGTGAATGGTCATAGATTAAAGATATATCAGAAACCAATTTCAAAAGAGGAGTTTTTTAGATTTTCCAAGACAATTCTGAAATGAAGCTAGTGAAGAAGAATTCTTCTTCTCCACTAACATAGTATTTATTTTTCCTAGCCAAAAAAAAAAAATTGTATAAAGTTGAAAACCAATCATTGACTGGCATACTTATATAGAAAATATAGGGTGAAAATCAGAGGTTTCTTACATCCTATATTTTCCATTTTCTTTCTATAATAAGTAGTGATAAAAAGCTACAGTCACTCTGCAGTTTAGATTCTGCAAATTCATCATCTCATCTCACCTCACTCCATTTTATTTTTGCAGTTTCACTTCATCTCATTGTCATATTTCATCAATAAATTTTTCAATTTTTCCTTTCACAGCTTTCATTCCATTTTTCATCTTGTCTTACATCTCATTTCATTTCACTTGCACAGCCACTTCCATTTCTTTCATAATCCATAAGCCATATTTCAGTTTCTTTTTCATGTTATGTAGTTGATTCTGTTATGCAACTAATCTAATTTTGCAGCTACAATTTGTTTATCAGTTCAGGCACAAGTGTACAACTCATAATAAAATCATGTATGAAGGGAGTTGAAAACAAAAATCATCAATTTTTGGAGACCAACCATGCTCAAGGTACTTGTGGATCAACATCAAAAAAATCAGCAAGCGGAAGGTAAAGGTTCCGAAGGTAAATGCAAATATTTTTTTCAAAAATAAATTTGTAAACATAAGTTTGTATAGTATGTATAATCACATGCCTCCTTAATTGACCATCATTTGATTTGAATGCCACGATATCTCCGCCATATCCTCCATCTTTAATGATAAATGATCTAAATGATTCTGCTTCAAACTCCATAACCTGTACTCAAACAGTCCTCCACAACTCAAACTGTTAACTGCCAAGATGATGATGTGACCTACCTATTACGACTCTCTAAACCCTCACTATCTATTTATTACATGTAAACCATTAATTATATCTCTCCTATAACACGCAGTCATTTCATATACATAATCTTTCCATTTTCATACATACGCAGTCATTCCATTTCCATACACATAGTCATTCCATTTCTTAAATAACACTCGTTTTATAGACAGTAAGAGTAATTTTGAAGGTTAACCAAAAAATAGGGGATATGGGGCTTATTGTCAGGACAGAACCCTAGGGGTAAAGTATATGGAGGGGTATCCATGGCTTCAAGGGATGCTATAAAAGGTTGGATGGTTAAATTTTATTGAGAAATTTGATGGCTACCACAAAGAAATTACCAATTCTTTTGCAAGGTCATTTGATGGCACAAAAGTGGAGATAGGAGATATTAAATTTGCAGTCATAGAATCCTTCATAGCAAAAGCAACAGAGCTGCTGAGACAAGGATAAAGATGGTTTAAAAACAAGGAATTTCATGGTGAATCTTGGAAAGTGATCCTTAGAAACCTAGGTATGGATGTTACAGTGTTTAGGAAGGGAATTCCTATTTCAGCACTCAGAAACAAATCGGGTAATATGTTGTTGATATTGCAAAAATTCATTACATGTGAAGGAAGATTTGGGTCTATGTATATTTACCATATATGCTTATTAATGAATTTCTTAGAGAATGGAACCATCAACCTTCCCTTCTTCCTTCTAAACAGTTTAAGAAGGATGGCTACAAATGTCTAAAAGAAAATTGAATCCATAGAAACAACTATGTATCATCATGGATTAGTGAAAATACTAGTTGAATTCCATTTGAAAAGTATAGGGGATACTTGGGAAGATTTCTTGGTAAGAAATTTTTTCCAGGGATGCTCCAGAATCAGTTGAGGAGAGTCATGTTAAGAAAAGTAGGAGGAGAAAGATCAACATTAACATTCAAAATAAATTTGGAACCTCCTCATAAAAGAATGATGCAGAGACAACTTCTGAATTAGAGGTTAGAAAGCAGGCTAAACAGAAAGGGAAAATGAAAGAGAGAGCTGAAGAAATCAATGAAGACATTCCTGAACCTTCATCACCACAAGAAGATGAACAATTACTCTCCGAAAGACTAACCAAGATTAGGGAGCAAATCAAGAAAAAGAAGGAGATAGGGAAGAGGAAGAAGGACACAAGAGAAGAAACCATAAGATTCCAAACCTGAGAAGGAGCTCTAGACTTCGAGGTAAGGTGAGGAAGGTAACATCAAAAGGAGCCCAATTCATAAACTTAGAGGAAGAAACCCTAGTTCAATCTCCTGACAGTATTCCACCTGAAACACAGTCCACAAAACTCTCCATATAATTTTGAATCCAGCCCAAGCAGAGCTTCTCCTGGCATAGATCCAGTACAGTAGCAAATCTATGACTACATAGAGTAATTAGAGAGGAAGAATACCTCAATGGATCCAGGATCCTCAACCAATCTAGAGAAACCTGTCAATCCACAAGAACATCTAATTAGCTCTCTCAAACAAGAAATCTTTGAGTTAGATATTTTGAACAGGCATATTCAAAAAGAAAATGAAACCTTGAGGGAACAAAACAAACTGGATAAAGCCATTCATGACAACACAATGTTGCACCTAGGATTATGGCACAAGAAAAATATGAAGCTGAAGAGGAAAAATAGGAATTTGAATAGAACACTTATCAACCTCAAATACAGACTTCTTATGAGGAAGCCCAGGATGATAGTCAGTGCAAGGAGAAGTAAGGAAAGGAAGTTGGATGTGCTGGAAGAAGTGTCAGAACAAATGCAATAGGAGAAACAAGTTCACATTTTTGAAAATTGCATGGGGACATGCAATGATTTTGTAGTGGGGGTATGTTGAGCCTGAAAATTGCTCTTTCCCTAGCAACCCTTCTCATTCCTTTTCTTTTTGTTTTCCATAAGAAAGATGCATTCTCAACACTAATAGCTGGTATATACTGTCTTGGGGAGGAAATTTAGTGATTTACATGTTATTCTTTTTATGTTTTGTTGTTTGAATAAATTTTTGTATATTAGCTACAGAATGCAGCATATTCTGCAACTAACTGGCTATTCGGTAGCTACCTCCATGCTCTAACAGGTTCCAGGTGTCAGAAGGAGAAACTAGCCACGTGTGCAACTTTCAAATCATCATGACATGGACCCTCTCCTATTCATTCAACCCAGGTCGACAAAGAAGATGGCATAAGACTACGATCAATGGATAAGTTAAGAACAAAGAGATCGAGGGTAACAAGACTGTGTTTCATGGTTAAATAATGCATTTCATAATGATGGGAAGCGTTATCTGGAGCAACTACCTGTACCTATGGACTCCAATAGCCACTTGTACAAACGAATCCAATGGCTACCATGTCTTGGATTTATTTCTCCAGTAGTTGAGGAAGAAATTCCTCGTATTTTTCTTCTACGTGTTTCGCAGGAGCATGCTTTTCTCCACAAACAATTATATGATTTTTCTTATAAATACTTGTGTAAGGGACCGAAGAAGTTAGTAATAGTTTTAGTAATAGTTTTCATGTGAAATCAAAGTTCTAGACTCTGTAATTTCTGGATATTTGTGTCCCTGTTTTAATATAAGAAGACCAGATGTTCTTATGAACATCTGAAGGAGTTTTCTTGGATTTGATTGAGCAAGTGTAGCCTAATCAGTTGCAGAGGGCCCTTGCACTGAATAAGGTTCCATTTTATTTATTTTTCTTCTTCTTGTTAACTATAAATTAATCACTTCTTTCTAAAATAGTGTTTATAATCATTTTCTTACTGATAGTGTTTATAGTTTAGAGTAGTTTCCATTAGCATGATTTATTTTTAGTTCTTATTAGTAGTTTAACTCAATAGTGTAATCTTGTTTCTTCAATTAGAATTAATCTTGTTTTGATTGAAGAATGATAAGGATACATTGTTGGATAGTTTACTTCACTCATTGTTTTTCTAGTTTAAATTTTCAATTAAACTGATCAATGTCATTTCCTGTCTTTGCCATTTCATTTTTAGTTTAAAATACTAACTCATGGTGTTAATGAATGTTTATGAAAACCCTTCAAGTTGATAACTCATCCTTAACTAAGTGGTTGAACATTTCATCTATGCAATGAGTTATTGATGCATATTTGTATTTTCTTTCTCTTAGATCAATGAAGTACAAAATTACTTAAATGTCATCCCAATGAGACTTTCTCCCAAAATTGAGAGGCAGAGTAACCAAGTATTTCATTTAGTTTTATTTCTGTAATTAGTTAGACATCAAATGAAAATTTCACTTTCAGTTTTAATTCATGATTTAGAAATCATGGTAAAATAAGAATAGAAGCTTTGTTTTCATTTCTTTCTTAGCTTTGTTTCTGTATCTTTCTTAGCTCTGTTTTCATTTCCTTTTTAGCTCTGCTTTCATTTTTAGATTTTGAGCAGTCTTTAAGAAAGTTAGATTTAGTTTCGATAATTTACATTGTAAATCGTTAGGATTTAAAAGACCAAAAACCCCCAAGAGAACATAAAACATAAAAACAACGAAGTAAGAAGAGTTAGCTAGCACAAACAGTGCACTACACTTCATCAGTTTACGATACCTGGATTGATAATTTATGTAGAGAAATTTAGGACACTAAATTGACCAAACACCTTTCTCACATTTGATTGCATATCATGGTCAAAGGAATGCATACACTTAACATCTGCACGCAGTGTAGTACAACACCATGGCAAGTCCACAGAGTGCATGTCATACACTTTCACTCATTTTTATTCTATGGATGCTTGTAAGTTCGGAGTGTGTTTGTATTCATTGTTGTATCTTTCACATCTGCTTGTTCACACTATTATGTTGTTTGCAAATCGTGCCTTCATCAACATGGGTTAGCGAATGCACCAATGGCTGCATTGGAAGTATCACTTCACATGAGATTACCCATGCACTATTAGCCTAGGAGAAGGAGTAGTGTTTTCTTTTTGTGTTGTTTTCTTGCATGCATGTTTTCTTCTTTCTTTGTGTGTTTGTTTACTTTCTTGTTTGTTTTCTTACTCGCTTTTCTTTCACATTTTCTTTTGTTTCTTACTTTTCTTTCAGGTTTGTTTGCTTGTTATTATCTGTAGGTTAGATTCGCATGGACTGTGTGTGACTCTTGAAACAAGCCGGGTAAAGTACAAGAGGACTTGTACAACTATCAACATTTGGTTATGTGTTGTTCACCCTCATATGTAAGAACTTGTTGTCTTAATCCATGATACATCAATGGGAAATATGTACTATTGGAAGTGAACCTTGGTGAAAACACAACGCTTACATGCTAACTAGTATCACCTACTATAGTTAGCTATTTTTGGGTTAATCCTTGTCAACTCAGTCAAGTAGAGTAAGGAGGGGGGAAACCTTAACAAGCACGTCAGAGGTTTATATAAACTACTTATCTGAAGGAACAACCTCTTATTCTCTCAATAAGTCAAGATCCCTCTTCCACCTTTGAAATGAATAAGTGTTATTCATAGTTACGAAAATGAAAAATGAAAAAATGAAAAATTCAAAAAGGCGAAAGAAGAGAAAGGCTTCCTTCGTAGAGAGGTGATGGAGGTAACGCCTCTGGGGTACTAACTAGGCTCGATGGTAGTGGAATGATGCTTGTGTTCCTACATGACTCCATCGGGGCACTGTCCAGACCTACTAGCAGCATAGAAACACTAGAGATGAAACTAAAACTCTGACGACTATATTGCCTGTGCACCAATATACCCCTCATCCCCAATTGAAACAACTGCATTGACTTGGATTGGAATGTGTGTCGATCGACAAAGTTCTTGGCATATGCTACATCTTACAACCAAGGAAGTTTGGAAACCAAGATGAACATAGAACTGAACAATACTTTTGGAGTTGTTAGAATTTATTTTCACGAACAAGGTCGATTTAGAGAGATGGAGTTCTACTAGTGTGTCACCAAGTGTTGTAGTAGCTACAACCAACCTCCAAAAATTTGCCTTAGCTTCGTTTTGGATCCTCCCTACCGACCATCCTCAGCAACATGTATTGCACTATGAAGCACATCACCTTCATCTATTTCATAGAGTCTTGTTGGACTTTGCATGCAAGTTTGTTCCACCTCCTTCACAGGTTGATTTCCAGACTTAGTGTCAGTTGCTAGTTGAGCAGCTCCCTTTGGGAATCACGCAATTCTGGAGAGGACTAGCCTTCCCTTCAGAAATTGCACAAACCCAGCTGGACACCTAGCTGGGCTCCAGAGTTGTGAAATTATTCCTGTCAGTCTTCCTCTAAAAAATTGTGTAATTCATCCCAAGACAACTAGCCCAGTAGCTAGCAAAAATTGTGCAAATCCAGCCAGAAGCCAACTGGGCTTGGAAATTGTGAAATACAGTTGGACAGGCTTCCTTGAGAAAATTGTGAGGTCTAACCTAGGATGGCTGCTCAACCTAGAAATTGTGAAATCCTAGGAGATAGTCACCTGTTCCTCCCAGAAATTACACAATCCCGTTGGGACAACCATCTCTGCTCAGCCCAAAAACTGTGCAAATTTTCATCCTAGGCTCGTAGACTAATTCATGTGCCTTCAGGTTTACCGGTTCCCTCCGGGACTGAGAAAAATTATTTTCATGCATGGAATCCATCTCCCAAGGTAACATGCAAAGGCATCCCTTGATTCATGGATCTATTTTTAGCAGTTGGAGGTTACATGCAAGGACCATTTCAAAAACCTTCTGCCAAGTATCGCTTTTCCTATATTTCTGGCATGTGCGTCATAACCTCGATTTAACCAAAAGTAATCAGCCAAAAATGGTAGATCTCATTCCCCACATTGACCTTGCAACTTTGACATCCCACATTGCATCTAGGAGTTGTTAGCACATTCATCTCAACTGTTTTGGGGTAAGCCCTCTTTTCATGTCTTGCACTACGTTTCTGTCATTTTTTGTGTTTCGCTTCGTGTGAGTGTTATCTACTTAATTGCAGTGAGTGTTTGATGTCATTTTTATGTATGTTATCTTGTAGAAGCACCCTTTCTATTTTAGTTCACCTCTAGCTGTTGTTGAATGCATGGCACTGTTTTTGCATGAATGGTCGCCATTGCGGCTACTCGCTTCACACACGTCCATGATTTCCCTGAATCCTAACCTTGTTGTTTGCATGTATGATCATTCACTCTTGTTTGCACTCATATCATTATGCATTCAGACTTCTTATGTTTTCAGTCACTCGTCCACTGGTCTGGGATGCCTTGGCCCGGACCGTTCCTTGCCTAGCTATCACTAGACATTTCTGGAAGTGAAGGCTCTGCTTTGCCTCTAGAAATTGTGCAAGTCTATCCCAGCACTAACCTCCAGGTTTTCATTGAGTAATTCTTGGAGGCAGTGTCCTATTGGCCTTAGAAACTGTGCAATGCAGTTTGCTGGTTGCATGTCACTACTGACTGAAATTGCCTATTGCAGAGTTTCAGTCCTCAGAAAGCCAGGATGAACTATGCATTACACAATTCCAGTAGTCAGTCAGCCTCCCGACGACCCGAATTGTGCCTTGCACATTTTTGGTAGTCAGTCTCCCAGTTTCTCGGTGAAAATTGTGCAATCTTCACAGATAGTCACATAGGTATGTTGCATGTCAGTCCTCTAGTTTTTTTTTGGTTTTTGACAAACAAATTGCTTTTCATGAGTGTTGCTATGTCTCCAGGTATCACAGGTGTTCGTCTACAACTAAAAATCATAGATACAACTACTTCCAAGAGAGAAGAGTGAAAGACACTGCCCATAGAACACTTGATATGCAATCGATCAAGTGTCTATGAACATGCCTATCTATGAAGACATCGAGTTATTCATGGACAAGGATATCAAGCTAAAATGGCAACATTGTCACAATAAGAAGCACCATCAGTAGCAACAGAAGGCAACACACTTGCACGTAACAAATGCGAAAGGAAGGTTTTTGACAACACAGTGGTAGAACAAAGTTGCATGCTCAAGCAGATCCACTTGTGATGAAAGCAACTTTGGAGACTGAGGTATTTTCTAATGAATAAGTCTATATATTATCTACAACCTAATGGCTTTGTTTTTAATATAACACTAGTGATGTTCCATGTTGATTAATAATAGATTGTGGTTAATTGGACATTAATATGTTTTCTTTATTTTCAGGTGGGGAGTAACACCTTGTGGTCCATTAGGTTTTTGTTATTAGCAAGTGGAGAATAGATTAATAAATTTAGTTTTGGAAGTTTAAGTTTCAAAAATATGTTATTAACATAGTTTATCTTATCTTTTTTTTTTTTTATATTTAATAGATTCTATTAAAAAAAATAAGTTGACATAAATAAGTTTACCTATTTAAGAAAAAATAATATGAATAATATTAATTTAAATATCATACAACATTTCCCCTAGATATAAATTTAGGCAATACAGTTAGAGATTTAGTTTTCCTTTTATCAACCTTGGTTTCAACTCTATACTTTACTATATCTTCATATTTTGAAGACAAAGATCTAAAACTGAAGGGAACACTATAGGAGTTGATATTCAATCCACCTTGATCCAAGATCATCCCTGTCTTGAATCTATGTTGAGATTGGTGATTATAGTATTAAAGTTTACTACATCAAATCCGAAGGATTAAGGGGGTAGAAAGCATGTGTAAGTATATAGTATAAACAACCAATCCTTATTTATTGAGGATAGTAATAAAGATCTGTGAATTAAATGGTCATAAAAATATATGGTGCATATCATTTGTACAAAGGAAGCCTTTAATGAGACATTACATGACTCATTACATCATAAAACATCTAAGGACCTTTTTTACCATAATACTAAGGACATTTTTTACCATAATAAATAAATCCAATTCAAATTTGTATTTTTAGAGAATAGAAGTAGGATGGCCATGTCTCTAATTTATCTCTATTAATAGAGAGGTGGGTTAAGTTTTTTGTGAATAAAAATTCAAGATCATTGAATATGGATAAAAGAAAGGAACATCCCACCTTGTTATAATAGATCTCAAATTCAAACTTGACAAGTTGTATGTCATGGTTAGAATAATATATCCCTTCTTTGTCTACAATAATATTGTTAATAATGAAGTGGCCTTTTTAGTGAATTCTATCAAGAGAATTTCAAGTTATTCATAAATGGAACATTTCCTCTAAATGCTTTGTGAAACACATATTAAAATTCCAATCCTCCAAATTTTTTAGTAATAAAAGATAATCCACCATATGTACTTCGAAATACCTTCTCCAACCTCACATTTTTTTGTTTTGTTTTGAATGACTTCTTTGCAAATTTACAAGGTGCCTTTACTAATAAAGTCCAAAATAACATTTTGGAAAGTCATTTACCTGTATTGGAAATTCTCATCACATTTCTAGTGGTCCTAATGGTGAAGAACATGTAATTCCTCATAACATGTCATTTCATAAAATCCAAAGGGGGATGGACTATGTACACATATTATACACCATTAGGTGTTTTGCTTGCCCTAGCCTTAAAATTTAGCTTCCAAATCCTTGTCACAAAAAAAGGAGGTCTCACACTAATTGGGTGTTGGGCTTGGCCTTAACCTTAAAATTTAACAATCAAATCCTTATCCGAAAAACAAGGAGGTCTCATACACCAATTATGTGTTTGACTTTGTCATAACCATAAAACTAAAATATATATAATCAAAAAAAAAATTCCATAAAATTAATGTATTGTTGCATAAAAAATTATTATCCCTCACTCAACCTTTGTGATAGAAAATCCTTTCTTTTTATGAGAGATTAATTCTTTGAATAGTTTCTTAGGGAATGAGAAATCTAATAACTACATGGAAATTAATGTCCCTCACTTAATCATTTGTAAGAAAAAATCCCTTTTGTTGTCAAAAATGAATTCTTTGAAATATTTTCTTAGTGAATGAATGATCCAACCACTACTAATTTTATAAGAGATATTTTCTTTCAACCCTCTTTTGAAGCTAGGACCTTAACTTTTTAAAAAGTATATTTCAATTTCATTATTATAAAATTTGGCCTCTAACCATTCCAGCTACTAATTTGTTAATATTATTTTCTTAAATATTTATCGAAAGGCAGATTGATTTTTAATAAATATATCTCAAATTTATTATGATAAAATTCAACATTTAATTATACCTTTTTAATATCCTAGATGTTCCTCAAATTATTATCTTCTTCTTATACATTGAATATCATCTTCACATGTTAGATTTTTGGAATATCATGTAAATACTTGGTTAAAATAAATAATAAGAAACTATTAACTCATCAAATCAAAATTTTCTTATACAAATTTATTATAGTTTAATTTTATGATAGAAATTTTACTCTCTTAATTCACATGTAAGAGGTGGCTACTGGTGTACATGAACATTATCTATCCTTACTTACCTTACATGTTCTACTCTTTAGCGGTCTGTGAAACTTGTGGTTACTACTATTTATAGTATGCCAACCTTTAATAGAGTCTACCATGTGGAATGATATGTGGTAATGATTGGGTATAAACTGGGTAGTGACATGACTATTTATTATCTTTTACTAAATAATTCCTTATACCTAGACACCTTATCTACAATTGAGGGCTTCCTTCATGTCTCTCACAGAAAACCTTATTTAGAACCCAATTCACTTATCCTTTCATTCTAGGAAATATTACACTTTAACTTTTAGTTGTATTATTGGAGTTTTCACTTAAATCTAGAGTTAGGAGTGGATTTTGTAATTTATTTATTTATTTATCACTTATTTTTGTTTCACCCTCTCCTTAATAAACTATATTATCGATATGACCTCTATTTTAAACAAACAACTCAATTTTTGACCATGTTAATTACAACTAAGGGATATCTATTTTCCTATAGGTTGTGCATGTATATGGAACTACACTTATTTAACATTGATCCTATTTATGAGAGTGATAATTAGTTGTATAATACAAGTCAACTTCAATTCATCTTTTAGTCTATTGAGCGACATTTTATTGTTTTCTTTTTATTTTGTTTTGTAGTTTCTTGTGTGATTTCTTGTCACAACTAGGTGTTGTTACTCTACTTAAAACCCTACATGGTACCAAGAGATTTCATGATATTAGAGATTGAAAACTATAGAAATTGATGAGTGACCAAAATATTGAGATAAAGATAATTTACAAATGAATATTTTAAATGTTAGGTATGAGTTCGTATGATGGTTGAAAGAACTTAGTTTTATAATATCATCTAAGTGAGATGTATTTACAATTTTATAATAAGGAGATTTTTAACATTAATGATTAATTATTAGTGCTACATTAACAATATCATGAGAATATTATTATAATAAATAAACTAGTACAACCACATTAAAAATATTAATGTGGTTGATAGAGTGAAAGACTTCATAAATATAATAAGAAAAACTATTGCAACACAATGAATGTTTTACCAATGCACACATTTACCTATTTAGCCATGTATAAAAAGGTTATGGGTCAACTTTAACTTGAAAAAAAAAGGAATTACACATCTTATTGTAAAATGGACCATTTTCTACATAGAATTTTCTTATATATTAATTTCCCCATCTAATTAGAATATCAACTTATTAGAACTAGAATAATCTCACAATCATGGAAAATTGGTGGGTGGGAATTGGTCTAGTAGGAGCCACATGGTAGGAATATAATATTTTAATTTTATTAAAAGTCAATGAAACCAAAAAAACTTTGTAACACACTAAAGTAGTTGATAAGAATTAAGACTAAGTATATGCTCACCATATTCCGTTTAGAACCTTGAGAATCAATCTAGGCGCCGAATAAAAAAAACAAGATGTGAGCACATCCTCATCCACCTTAAGTTGAAATAGGAATCCTTCGACAATAATTCAAAATTGAATTTCAATTAAAAATAATTAAAAAAATAAAGTGAACTTAAATATTCAATATAAATTCATATAAAGGTCCTCCATGTTGTTTTTTTTCGTACAAGAATGACACGTATTTGTATTAATTCTATGAATGGGCATAATAATATAAATGGGGAAAAATTACAATGAGCTCTCTAGTGTTGGATCTTCAAAGGAATACACATTGGCTATAGGGAAATCTATTCCAAAAATCATGTAGCAAACTTCCCTTCAGATTTTATGTGTGTATTTTTGCCCAACCCGAGCTCAGTTAATATAAAAACTACCTTTTCTTAGAAAGGAAATAACATCCATCCAATATACGATGCTTTTGAAAAATGTGGGTGATTGTTACATGTATGTGTTTAAGTTATGAAAAACAAGAAAATGTAATTCTTCTTAGACTTCACAAATGTTCCCATATTTCATTCTTAGGCTCAGCAACATTTTTTTAACATGTTAGGCTCATCCCCACATAATGAAGCTAGTTTTTATAAATCATGTTCCCTGACCAAAGCCCACACTGACACCCTTGATGATCTGAATTGGAGTAGATTAGTAATGCTCTGTTAATTCCTCATTCAAAAATAAACCCAAGATTCTTATCATTTGCTTTTCAAATGCTTAAGGATTAAAAACTTTTTCAATTAACAGATTCCTGTTGGAAATACTGGGGGGGGGGTGAATCAATATTCCTTTCAATTAGTATTATTATTAATCTTTCAGAGCATTAGTTAATCTTCAATTATTATCAATGCTTGTACAATGATAGTAGTAAACAAAAGGAACAAAAATGCATACAATTTTTAAGGTGGAAAACTGCTTCGAGACAAAAACCACCTAAATGCTTTTATAATAATTCTTTAATATTCAACTCCAATTGAAAAGAAATCTCCAACTTCCTAGAATCTAAAAAAGCATTTTTCTCCAACTCCCACTAGATGGACACTCCAACGCCTGAGATTCTTCAGTGGTCAACTGAACGATTGCCCCAACACCCAATGGGCTACAATTCATCCTATAATCACCCTACCACCCTGAAGTTTTCACAGGCTTGAACCTGTTGGTGATTTCATGCACCAACCTAGCGCCACCCTACCACCCTAAAGAAGAATAAAAGAAGAATGGACTCCTGTACTAGGGAAAATTGTCCACTTTACTATGATATAGAATGATGTAGAAGAAGAAGATGCACTAGACCATAACCCCAACTATGACACAACCACCTAATGATGATCCTAGACCTCCCAACACTACCTGTTAAAATCTTGGAAGATAGACACTTGTACAAATTTTACAATGATGCTTTTACAATGAATCTGTACAATGATACTTTTACAATGACTGTATGCAGTGCTACCCACTTGAAGACTTCATGTGGTGAACTTCTTGCTATTGTTCTGCACCTTGATTTCTTCTATTGTCATGCTACCATTTCTGACTCTTCATAAAAATATATTATGCATTGAGTCTTCTCTTGATGATATATAATACCTGCAAAAAGTATTCAAGGAAATGCCCATGACATGATAATATCAAAACTTACCTCATCCTCCAGAGCATATGTCAGTGCTAAATGAAAACAACAAATTAGAATACAAAGAACCTAATGCAATTAAGATATGAACATGCATATAAAGAATATATTTACCTAGATCTTACCTCTGCTGCATCATTTTGCTGCACCTTTCTCTTTGTTGCCCTAGAAAGTCTGGTCCTTTGCAGCCCTTGACAACACTTGATCTAGTTTTTTTTCTTTCCTTCTAGGAGCATGGTATTGAATATTATGGATCTCTATGATTTCATATCTCGAATATGTGATATTTGGTCCTGTAGTAGACCTCTGATTCTTCTTTCCAATGCCATAGGTTTGACCTGATTTGTATTCTTCAAGGCAAAGTTATGCCCAATCTCTCGCAATGACCTAATTATGGACTAGTTCAGTAGAATGAACTTGTACGGCATGCCATGTGTCGCTATTTCCTCCTTCAGATCTGAAATTAATACAAAGAAAGCTACAGTCCGTGCACTATCCACTTCTTTTTACAGAATTCCAATCCGCTTATTAGAGAGAGAGTTAGGAGGATTTTCCCAAGGTCACCTCTTTGAGATGAAATTTGGGAGCCTGCAAAAAAACCTAACTTTCACAGATAATATCTCCACAAATATAGCAAACCAAGATTTGAAATTTTGTCATGACGTTCATCAAAATTACAACTCAAATGGGTTTTAATTTCAACATCTAAGACTTCGCAGCAATAACGTTATAGTGAAAATTCCACGATCACTACTTTTGGAGGATATATGAGATTTCTTTTTATAGAGCTGAGAGGGGATTCTATAGAGAATGTTAGAGGGATTTTAGGAGCTAAAAAAATTATTAATTATTGACTATTCAATGAGAAAAATCAATGATAAATTCCATGCCACAACCCCATGGGGTTTTAGCCCACTAATTGGGGTTACTAAATTCAATCTTGAATAACTTAAAAACCATGTGGAATTACGAGGAGAACTATATACCGATAGAAAGGTATTTTTGAGTAGGGTATTCCTATAATGGTTATGAGAAAAGAAACCATGAATTATTATGCCCAATGTGGCATGGAAGTTTAGGGTCAACCTTGGTGCTACTTGGGTTTACATCAATGACAACCTCAGATCATCTTTAGATCAACAATCTCCCCCTTTTGGCATTGACGGAAACACAAGTACTCCTCCTGCAATTAAGGCACCTCTTCCTATTGCCTTCTATTCCCCTTTGACATCAATGGCAAAGGGTAACTCCCCCTGACACACAACCATCCCGCGGACCCATACACACTTCCACTCCCCCTTTATTTTCTGAATAAGGAAAATCTAATGAGAACTTGGGAGAATCCCAAGCTTTTGGCGAAGATATTCAAATGCTTCACGAGGTAAAGGTTTAGTGAAGATATCTGTGATTTTTTATTTTGTACCAAAATATTCAAGTTTGATATTCTTTTCAGCAACTTTATCTCTAACAAAATGATATTTTATTGGAATGTGTTTTGTTTTTGAATGCATGATAGGATTCTTGGAGATGTTGATGGCACTGGTGTTATCACAGAAGATGGGAATAGGCTCACTAAATTGTACTTGAAGATCTTTCAAAGTTTGTTTCATCCAAAGGACTTGAGTACAAAAAGTTGCCGCTGCAATTTATTATGCTTCCGCTGTAGATAACAAGATTAAGGTTTTCTTTTTGCTCAACCATGAGACGAGAAAACCACCTAGATAGAATGTTGCTCCACTAGTACTCTTATGATCATCAATGCTTCCTACCCAATATGCATCTGTAAAGGCTTGAATAATGAGATTTTTTCCCTTGGAATACCATAAGCCATATTCTGTTGTGCCCTTTAGATATCAAATAATTAATTTGATGACAATAATATGTGATTCTTTTGGTGCTGCTTGGAATCTTGCTACTTGTCCAATTGCTTGCATAACATCTGGTCAGGAGGCTGTTACATATAGAATACTACCAATCATAGATCTGTACAACCTCTGATCCACATCCTTGATGAGTTGTCTATGCTCAATTTGCAACTTGTTACCATCGGAGTAAGGATGGGTTTGCAATCTTCCATTTTGAATTTCTTGAGCATTTCCTTGGTGTACTTGGCTTGAAATATAAATATTCCTTTCTCTTATTGAGATATTTGAAACCCTAAGAAGTATGTCAACTCACCAAGTAAAGACATCTCGAACTCACTTTGAATCTTTGTAAAAAAGTTACTACTTAGTCGATCATCATTGCTACTAAAGATTATATCATCCACATATGCCTCAATGATTGTTAAATTATATTTATCTATTTGTATGTAAATATTGCTATTAGCAATACCTTTCTTGAACCCTTGTTGACATAGGTATCCATAAAGGTGAGCATACCATGCTCTGGGAGCCTGTTTGAGACCATACAAAGCCTTCTTTAACCTGCAAACATAGTCTTCTTTTTCTAATAGTAGAAAACCTTCAGGTTGTTCGATGTAAACTTCTTCTTCTAATTCGCCATTCAGAAATGTTGACTTAACATCCATTTGGTAGAAATTTATTTTTCTTGAACATGCATAGGTGAGAAACATCTAGATGGCTTCCATTTTGGCAACTGGTGCAAATGTTTCATCGAAATAAATTCCTTCCACTTGTGCATAGCCTTTGTAAACCAATCTTGCTTTGTTTTTGGTAACCTGTCCATCTTCATTCAATTTGTTCCTGAACACCCATTTAGTCCCAATGAAATTTTTATCTTCTGGTCATGGAACTAATTCCCAGGTGTTATTCTTCTCGATTTGATCCAATTCTTCATTCATAGCTGCTACCCAATGTTCATTCTGGCTAGCTTCCTCAAAAATACTAAGCTCAAAGATTGCTAGAAAAACAATGTGAGCTTGTTGTGATGAATGAAGTTTTCGACCTTTTCTTGTTCCAATTCCTTCATTTATGTCACCAATGATTTGATTAGATGGATGGTTCTTTTGAATCCATTATTTTGTTCTCTTTGGAGGAGCTTCTTGTTTTTGTTCCTCTATATATTGTTGATCATTATTTACTTCTTCCTGGTTGATAGTTGCTTCTTGTTCTAGAATTTTCTCTGTACCTTTTTCAACCTCCATCTCAAGTTTCAAATATTATAGATCATCATCATTATTCGTTAGAATACCATCTTCATCAAATGTAACATTTATGCTCTCCACTATCTGTTTTCATCTCAGATTATAGCATTTATAGGACTTTCTTTTGCGTGAGTAACCAACAAAGATACCTTCGTCAACACATGATTTAAACTTACCCAACTTTTGATCTTCTCTTTTGATATAACATTTGCTTCCGAAGATTCTGAAATATTTTACATTAGCTAGTTTTCCTTTCCATAATTCATATGGGGTCTTGTTGCAATTATTTTTGAGAAGACTTCTATTGATAATCAAGACTATCATATCAATTTCTTGAATGCAGAATTTTTCATCCAATTTTGAGTCCTTCAGTATTGTTCTACCCATTTCCTGTATGGTTCTATTCTTTCTTTCAACAACTCCATTTTGCTGAGGTGTTTGTGCTATTGAAAATTGTCATTTTATTCCATTTTCGTCATAGTATTGCTGAAATAATTTGGAAGCGAATTCTCTACCACGATTTGATCTTAGACACTTTATTTTCAAATCAGCTTCATTTTTGACCAATTCCTTGTAGATCTTAAAGCACTCAAATTCTTCAAAATATTTCTTTAGGATAATGACAACTGTCATCCTTGTATAGAAATCTATCATTAACATGAAATATAATTCTCCATCTAAGCCTTTTGTTCTCATAGGACCACATAGATCAGTATGTATCAATTGCAATGGATGTGATGCAAAGTGTTCTTTTGTTTTAAATCTAAATTTTGTTTGCTTGTCATGTCGACAGGCCTCACATAGTGTGTAGGAAGGTTTTGATATTTTAGGCATTTCTCATACTGCTTCCTTTTTTCTTATCTTGACAATATTGTCAAAGTTTATGTGACCCATTCGTTTGTGCCATAACCAGCTTTCATCTTCTTTAGCTAGTGGACATGCTTTAGTTGCTTCATCCATAACATATATGTCATTTAGAGATCGACTTGCTGTAGCCGCAATTTTACCATACCTGCCTTTATTCATTTCAAATTTTTTGGAGTTGAATATCATTGTGTGTCCTTCATCACACATTTGTCCAAAACTGAGCCGATTGTGATTCATGTTTTTAACCAATAGAACAATCTTGGCTAGAGCATCTTTGTTTCCGAGACTGACGGTACCTGATCCTATAACATTTGAAGATCCATCATTTCCAAAGGAAATGGTTCCATCCTTCTTCTCTTTCAAAGATAAAAATTTCTTTATATCTCCAGTCATATGAGTTTAGCAACCACTATCAACATACCACACATATTTATTGTTTTGAGCCTTGAGAGTGAGAGCACAATTATCAGTCTTCTTCTTCTTCCATGTTCGTTCGTTTTGTGACTTTGAAGATTCTTCTGGAGGATTTTCAAGTTATTAGTCTCTAGCTATGTGTCCAAAGGTTTGACATTTGTAACATTCAATATTATTTCTTAAATGTTCGAATCTATCGATGTTTCTTTGAGCCCTGGGAGGTTCATATTTGATATATCTCATGGAATTGTATTAGTTCGTAGGGTACTCTTAGCTTTGCTACGCAAAGATGATTTTCTAAGGTCAGAAAGGATCATGGCTTGATTGGTTACGTTCAAAGGGAAGCTCACATTGGTCATTTTCTCCTTTCTTCCTCTACCCCACTTATTCTCCTCTATCTCCGCTTCCTCTATTTTCCTCCTAAACCTGACAAAATAGCCCCTTTTGACTTTAGCCCCGAGTGCAAAACCCTGAACCTACCATAAAACCCTACCATATGTCTTCGCGCATTCAGAACTCGTCGCATTGCATCTCCACCATTGATCTTCCCCAATGATCTAACAGCTCCCATCGCATCTAATAAAGGTGACCCGCTCTCCCACTCCCAACCATCAGATCATCTCTATAAAGATCCGATAGCCTTCGCTTTCATTGCGCCCTAAATATGATCAAACATTAGCGCACAATGAGAGCAGTTTTTCTCTCTCATCTACCACTATGTGTTGATCGCTGAATGGAATCGCGTGACCCCAGACATTTACAGCTTAATGTTTGAAAGCAGTGCAATGAATACCATTACCGCCCGACCAAACCACCCGCCTGTTAAACATCCATGCAGCTTCAATTCTTGATGACTATCTGATCTATCCACTGAAGATCTGATGGCCCCAATTCACCCTACTCTCACCTTAGTCGATAGCCTCTATCGAGCCACCTCCACTGTCTCTTTCCTCGATCCGATGACCATTTTTCCCGCTCATCCAAATCATCCACTCACCCATGCATTCCACGTCCTCTGACCATTCTGTTTGCCTGAAGAAGGAGATGACCAGCTATGCCAATATTAGTCATTGTCAAACCCCCAATAACCATATTTAATAGAAAGCATGGCCAAGGGAGAAAAGGACAAGCACGACTCAGTAACTAAATTTATTAGTCATGGACTCCACTGGTACGAGTACTCCAACTGCCTAAAAAGGACAACACAACACCTGGATAGGTCGGATTTACTCATTGAAGCAAGAAAACATGTTTAGAGACTCCATCAGGCAGTTAAATGCGGTTGGTGATCAATTATGACCCCTCCATAATTGTTGGAAATAATACTGAGAGGGGGGGTGAATCAGTATTATCAGATCAGATAAAACTTTTCAATTTCATACTCAGATTCATATACGCTACTTCAAAGAAGTGAACCGGCGTATACACGCGACTGTGTCTAAAGCAAATAGCGTATACCCAGAGATCTTATAATTCAGTTAGCTTAATCTTCAGTGAATGCATCAGAACATTATTAAGCATATTAACAGTAAACAGGTGCAGTATAACAGAACAAGACATCACACAAGAGCCACACACATGAACACCATGATATAAGGTGGAAACCCAATGTGGGTGAAAACCACCTGCTGCAATTCGTTTCTTTCTTCTTTAATGAGAAACTTCTTTTACAATATACTGGTGCAGTCCTTTACCAGTATGCAGGCTACAACCTGCAGAGGGCTACAACCCTCTCTCGTTTTCCACTACTTCTGGAAGGGAGCTACAACCCCCTCAGCTCTTGTACTAGCTGATCCATTTACTAGTACGTAGGTGCTGACCCTACAATCTTCAGGGACCACGTTTCATCAATTTTCAGACTGGATCCAAGAGTACAAAACAAACATTACTGTAATACAATTATCAACTTAAACTTGCATCATAAAACAACCCAATACTGAATCACTGAAACCCTGTCATTAAGAACACATAACCCAAACCAGCGACCAGAACTCTGCAACAACCACCAGAATCAGCAGCAACCTGAGATATCAAACTTTATCATGCATACGCTACTGCACTTTACCGAAACCGTGTGTATATGCACTTTCTCCAAAGGTAACCCGCGTACAGATCTAGAAATGATTACTTATGCCTTCGCTGTCAGATCCGACCCTTGCCAAACTTCCCGAACAGACAACCAGCAATACCAAATCCTCTCACTTCGTCAGACACCCAATACTCACACTTTTCACCTCTCTTGGCCTAATGATCTTCTCCTTATATAGCCTTAGGCCTTGCTCAATACCATGGTCCAAAACCATAACAAACCAATACCATCAACTTCGAAACTAGGGATCAACACGTTCGTCGAGGCGCCATGGTCCAAAACCATAGGCACAACTTCCAAGGAATAACCGCCACGGACCAAAGATAAGTTTTCCACATATACGCGCTTTTACTGAAGCAAACCTGCGTGTATACGCGGATTCTCTTTGATAAACCTGTGTATATCTCTTTCTTGTCCTGCTGTACTGAGATCTGTCCTCTGATTAAGTTGCCATCACCTGTACCATCCTCTGAGCACCTGTACCAACCTCTGAGTGAGTTGCTATCAAGGACAACACTTGAAACATAATGCCAACAATAGGGCCTAAAATTCTTAACTACTTTATATACTGCATAGGTTTGTTTATTAATAGCAAGTTAGTTCAACTTTGACCCCTTATTGTAGTGGCTACAACCACCCTCCAAAATTTTTCCTTATCTTCATTTTGGAGCCTCCCTACCAACCATCCTCGATAGCATGTCTTGCATTGTCAAGTACACAATCTTCAATGGTTTTATAGCAGAATTCTAGCTTGTGCATGATGGCTTTTTGCATCCCCCTCATAGGTAGTTTCTCCAGATTTAGTCCAGCTATAGGTTGAGAAGCTACCTCAAAAAATTGTGCAATTCTGGAGGGGAACCAACCTTCCCTCCGGAAATTGTGCAATCCTGACTAGTAGCCTGCTGGGCTCCAGAATTACGCAATTCTGTCTGTCAACCTTCCCTAGAAAAACTACGCAATTTGTCCCAACAGGACTACTCAACCCAAAAATTATGCAATTCTGGGCAACAGTCAGCTGCTTAACACAGAAATTGTGCAATCCTTCTGGGTAGCCAGCCTAGCCCCCTCCTAGAAATGCACAAATTTTCCCCTCAGTCAAATGGGATGTTGCATGTGCCAACGGGTTGATCAGTTCCACCAGGACCGAAAAAACTTGACTTGCATGCATGGGCTAGTTTTTCTTGAAAAAGCAGAAAGAAACATGCAAAAAAGAATCCCTATATTTTAGGGAGCTATTTTTAGCAGCTAGAGGTTACATGCAAAGATCATTTTAGAATATTTCCTCCAAGTGTTGCTTTTTCCTAAATTTGTGGCATGCGCATCATGAGCCTCAAACTTACTTATTTGATGCTTTAGAGATCACTTATTCACATCGATCTTGGAGCTCTAACATCCATAGCACATCTAGGAGTCTTCGACACATTCAACCCAGCTATTTATGGATAAGTCCTCTTAACTTGTCTTTGCAGCATTTCTATCACATTTTCTGTTTTGACTTTTGTGGATGTTGTTTGTTTGATTTCTGTGAAAGCTTGCTGTCCTTTGGATGCATATTAGCTTGTACAACCACCATTTAAGTTTTCATTAGCATCTCACTTTCTTGCATGCATGACGTTGGTTTGAACGAACGGTCTCTGATTCAGCGACTCGCTTCACCCACATGCATGTTGCTTCATTTTCTCAATATTTCATTCATTGTTTTCATGCATGATCATTCACGCATGCTTACACTCAGTATCGCCATGCATTCACATTCACATTTGCTTTCAGTTGCACATCAGTGGGTTTGGGCAACCTTGGCTCGGACTCTACCTCACCAAGATAGCATTGCGCAATCTTGAGAGGGAAGGCTATGCCTTCCTCTCAGAAAATGCCCATTTCTACCCAGTGACTACACTCCAATCTCGCATTGCGTAATTCAAAGTGGTACTGACTACTAGCCCATAAAATTGTGCAATGTAGTCACTAGGCTAGCAACCATTGCCATCATAAATTATGCATTACACAATTCCAACAGCCAGTAGGCCAATGTGGATTATGCATTACACAATTCTAGTAGCCACCCTACCTCCCAGCAACATGGACTACCTTTTGCGTAGTTCTAGCAGCCAATCTCTCGACCTCCCAGAACAAATTGTGGAATCCTTGCCAGTAAATCCCCAAGTATGTTGCATGTCATTCCTAATGTTTTCTTTGGTTTTAGCTGATTGGTTTCTTGCCATGCATGTCGCTACGTCTCCCAATCTAGTAGGTGTTCATTTTCCTCTCAGCAGTTCAGGATCAATGGCCTCCAAGAGACTAGGATCAAAGGACACTGATGGAAGTGCAACTGGAGCAGCAGTTGAACGAGTGTCTACAAGTTTGTTGATCTATGAAGACACCAAATTGATTGTAGACATAGAAATCAAGCTAAAATGGCAAGAGGTATATGATGCATTTTCAGGCACATTTGGGAAGATCTCGAAGACCACCAAGTCTATGTGAACATCCACAAGTCTAGCTCGTATCAAATTGCATGCAGATATCCCTTGTTCCCATGGGTAGACATGATACATTGGATCGTCTCGCACACTAATCCCGAGATGATGACATTTGAGTAGTGTCAGAGAGGTGGAGATTGCTACCTTCAAGGCACAAGATTATGAATAGATGTATCATATGTCGAAGCCAGTGATGACCATGGAGACATCCTTCAGCATACCCAACAGTAATGCCAACTCGAGAGATATATTGAAGAACTAGGTGAAGGATCCGGCCAAATTAAGGATGACAACCAACCAGGTCTACAATATGAATATACTACGAAAGGTGTATCAATACTTGGTCATCCTTTCATGTCGCTTGTATGGGCAAGAGATCATGGAAACCTTTCTGCAGAGTTAAGTGATCGCATTGGACCAACTGGTCAGAGAAGGCAAAGCATGCAACTAGTCTCACATGTTGGCTCACCAGCTAAAGGAATAGGTAACAAGAGCTCGACAACTACCCAAAGGTCAACAAGTAGAAATCTGCATGTCCGCCTACAACTTGGGTGCAATCTGTGCCCATTAGGAGTTCCCGGGCTTGACGTGGGCATGGACATCGGTGTAGACCTCTGTCAGCACTTATTGTAAGATGTTGTCCGAATGCAACTTCAGAGGAGTTATCACACAACTGTCTCATCATTTTGTCACCCCATTGTACAAGATGATATTTGAACAGGATCCACCCTACATGTCAAAGGAAGAAATGGAGGCACTGATTGATATAGAAAATTGTTATGCCTCACCGTCTGGCACCTTCATACAGATGTACAATGTGGAGAAGCCTTTGCATGTTCTACCAAATTTTTCCTTGGACAAGCTTGTCATGCAAGAAGTATCATATCACATCTCGGTAGGATTGATAGCTAGGCTGCACCAGAAGAAGAAGGCACCTTGGCCCGCTCTTCTCTTGAGGATCAGGTTATACGAGATAAGGAATTTTAAGCATGCAAATGTCGAAGCAAAGGAGATCAAGAAATATCAATTTGATGCCTGAAGCTACAATCTGTATGACTCTCATTGTCTTGTAAAAGATCACTGCACAAGAGAACAATTTCAGTGGATCCACAGGGCATGGCATTGGGCAAAGGAAGACCCATGGAGATATTGTCTCAGCTTCTCTAGACCTAATGAAATGGTTGACATCATTGTAGAATGGTCAGCAAAGCAGCATCTTAGATAGCACTAGTAGCAGTGGCAGCAGAGGTAAACATACCAGTGCGCGACAAGGAAAAGAGGAAGATTGTCGATAGCATGGAGGAGGAACAAAGCTACAAGTTTCGAGTAGACCCACTTGTGTAGAAAGCATCTTTGGAAATAGAGGCAAAGATGCAACAATGCGACAAGAGGAACATGAAAAGGTAGAGAGAAAAATAGAGAATGGAGGAAATAGAGAAGGAGTTGCATGAGTTGAAGGAGAAACTCCAGAAGGAACAGGAGCTACACAGATAGGAGAAGGAGGCACAGTAGGAACAGGTAAAGTAGGAGGCAGAACATGTACAGACATATTACACAGAAACATGTTACACGATATTTTGTCACTGTCCCTATACTCCCTATTCCATGATCCTGGAGGACCTCTACAGTGAACCCTACATGCTTCCCCTTCATGAAGAAACTCCCATTGTGTCCCTCTTCATGAGCAGAACAATTTCCTTTTGCATCATTTCCAAAAAATCTTCTGTTTTTCCTAGTTTACAAGACCGGCACCAATGACCCGTGTCCTCCTCGTGCTGATATGCAAGGATTCTAATTGTCCTTAGTTTCGATTGGAGCAATTGAGCCTTGTTCCAATTGCACCGATCCTCTTTTGGAAAGTTTTTTAAATAAGGAGCCAAAGCTTCTAGCTCTAGAAGCTTCATAACGAAAGTTTGGTAAATAGTTAGGCCAGATGGAGTTGAGGAGATCAGTTTGGGCTCCTTTCCCCTATTAGGATGGAACTATCTCAAGAGATAAGACCTTCTCCCATGAGAATAGGAACCATCTCCCTTCCATCCATGATATATAAACCTCCTTTTTTCCCAAGCACAAGCTAGTTCTAATTAGGCTCTAGTTGAAGTTTTGATTGTGGAGTGATCAACAAGTTATCCATAGTTGTAGCTCTCTAGTTGTGTGTGAGGGAGAAGTGTGAATTTGGTTTAGTGTGAAGACTAAAGGGAAGAGCCTTAAAACTACCATTTTTGAGGCCATCACGGAATACTAATGGAAGTGTGTGGGAACCCGGATTTGTCAGAGGAGAACAACAATGTCAAAACAACGATTGTATTCTCTTCTTCATTTAATATATATGCAACTATCGATTCCTACATAATATGTCATCTCACATGTTTATGGATTAATGTTTCTTGACCTGTTAAGTAGGTTGAATACAATTTGTCTATTATCATAGTTGTTTTTCATTGTTGTGTACTTTTTTTCAGATGCTTGAAGAAGGAAACGGGAGATAGTTGGAGTGAGCAAGCAACGTCACCACCAAACATGATAAGCTTACTAAGAGGTAGGCCCTCTCAATTGGTTCTAACCTAAGGAAATCTTCCATAGAATGTCTTGTTTGTGGCTAGACCCACTCTCAGGCTAGAAGAATTATTTGTGTCCACACTTAGAATTTTAGTTCACCATAAATTGGCGACTCTACTGGGGAACCAATCCTTTTATTTTCTTGGCTAAAATTTAATGGTTTTGTGTGAACCTTTCTAGTTTCACCATTTCCATTTAGTTATGTCTACTTTGCTTTGCTTACTGCTCTATCTCTGAAACTCATAGTAGCAAGTCTGGTCTGAACTTTTGAAAATTTTATTTTTTTCTTTGCATCCTCACTCAACACGCTTATTTCGCTAAGAGTCACACCGATTAGCACGATATGCTCAAAAACAGTCACGTCGACCCCCTTCTGGCACTTGTTGTCAGTTAGGAAGTTGTGTCGATGCCTGTAAGTGAATATTAGGTTTCACCCCAGATATTGGCCAATGTGTCTTTCTCTCTTGATTTCTTCCTTGTAAGGTGTTGAGACCATCTTCTCCCTAGCTGGAAAGATGCATTTCACTTGGTTTATTTGCTTATTGACTTGCCTTGTTTTACTTAACTTCTTGAGTCTATGAATGGTTTGTAACCATAGGGAATCTAGGTTGTCATCCATTCAGTTGATTTTGAACCCAATGAGTCAAGTTGTTGGTAAATTTAATCCTTGCATTTTGTTTATAGTCCTCTTGTTGCTTTGGGTCTCCATTACACAAGTTTGAAAAGTTTTGTTTGCTAGCCTAAATATCTCTTTTCTGGCATAGATCACATTATTTGTCTTGTTTTTGGTAGATTCATTGTGTCATTAGTTGAAAGAGATTCTCTTTTCATGTTTTTCATTTGCTTGAGAATCAATTGTCTCGAAACTCTTTCATTGAAGTGTTTTATGAGAAATTCATTTTGTCATTTCATGAAAAGTATAAAATTCTAGTTTGCTACATCAATATGTTACGGTAGTTAGCATCATTGAAAACTAGGATTACATTTGCATTCAAAAAGGAAATATTATTCTCTTTACTTTTTAAAGGACTGTTTGGAGTGTACTTGTTAGGAAACTAGGAATTGGAATGAATTTTTCATTAGTTAATTTTCTCAAAAAGTGAAGTAGTGAAAAATCATTTTGCTTTCAGTTGCTTGGTTGTTTTCATTTGATTGTGTTTTCTACCCTCTCTAGTGTAGACAATTCATCGAATTGAAAGGGTCTTGTCTCATTTAGCTGCATTTAGGACTTTTTGAGTCACATCGCTAAGGCCTAAAAACCAAGACATAATTCAAGATAAAATTTAAAATGAACTCAATTAACCTAAGGTGCATTTGAAACCTAATGAACACATCTAGAAGGCCTAGGCTAGAAATGTGTTTAGATGTCTTTAAAACTAGCAGTTGCTATTAGCTCTAACACTAGACAGCGCTTATACAGACTTGCACTTCCCATACTATTGAGTATATAAAGGGAGACCCCTCTAGGCTACAATTATTTATCCATAGCAAGCCAAGTCTGTCGCCTTGTAAACGTGATACACTGAACACAGCATTTAGGGAGATTGCTTGCCCGTACTTCTTGGTTCTTGGGAGGTATTCTTTAGTTCATAGTTGCATGGTAATCCTTTTTACCTAGATCATCTAGAGTAGTCATTTAGTATTTTTGACTCATTAAAATTAAAAGATCATTCAAGTTCTTGTCCTTTCGAGTTCATTTCCAATCAAAATTGATAGAGTCATATTTGCTTCTTTCTTAACTCTTAAAACATGAAAGAGCACCAGTTTATTTATGCATCTTAAAAAATTGTTTCCCACAATCTTATAACATCCTGTTAGTGTTTTCTAGACCAAATCTTGAGTCTTCCTTAAAGTACATTTTAAAGACTTGAAATTTATCTCTCTTTTCCTGTTAACTAAGATGAGATCATCATGGCTGAACCATCTAGTTCACCTAGTTCCTCTTCCTCTCCTCCATATGAAAGATTGTCTGAGGAGCCTTTTCCTAAATTACCAGAGTCACTCGAGGACCAAGGCGTTGAACTTGGAATCATTATGAGCATTCAACCTTTGTCATCTCATCGTCCACCTACTTTAGATACTGGGTCACCTTCTGATATTGACCCCGAATCTCTGGACAATCCCATCCAGACTCCTGAGAGTTCACCGACTACCGAAGGTTAGCTTGGAATGGTTATATATCCTTTGAATCCTTTGTTCAACCCTATTGTGATATCACCACAGTGCCCATATAGTTCGTACGATCAGTCAGGTGTTCCTTTGGAATTATCCCCTCGTACATCTTCAATCGTTCTCGTTGCTTGTTCTGAGCTATGGAACCCAAAGGCGAAGCTCCAGTTACCTCTTCAGATCAATCGAATGTTTCTACTCCACACACTGTCGAAGAGGAAGAGCATCAATTTCCTCTTGAAGGCTTCCCCTACACGGGGAGCATCCCCATCAACGTGTATCAAGATTTGCCACCTAATTATGTGACTTTAGCATAGTTGGTCTTAGGTACACCTAGTGCCTCATCGCTTTATCACAACCCTGTTTGGACGTTTGGCACCATGCCTACTACAAGCCCGTTCATTCAAAACCTGGCCTCCCAACAGGTGATGATTTATGTAGTTACCTCATTCCCGGTGCAACCCACCGTTCTGAACCCTCTTGTCTCTTCCACCCAAGTCACCCGTTCAGTTCAACCGGCGGTCTCGAGGCACATTGTTGTCAGTTCTTCGTCCCCTCCAGTAAGTGGACAAGTTATACCACCACATGCGGGGTAGAATTTGAGTGTTTCTATGATGTCAAGCACAACCAATGTGAGTAGCTCACAAACTCACATGGTTGGGATGAACCAACCTTCTTCTAGTGTTATGCAAAACCCTGCTGGTCCTGCTAGATCAAGCAATGTCCATCACCAACAGGTCAAAAATCCCATTGGTCTGTCTGGGTCAAGCAATTTCTAGTATCAGCAGCCTTATGAGGCTCAGGTTTAGTACGAAGCTCCTTATGTTCCATATGGTTCTCAAGGAATGGTCAATCCACTTTACATCCTTCAGCCTGGACAGTATATTTAGCTTGGTTTGTCCACTCTTCTAGGTGGATATGGCCAAATACAGTTCGGCAAGTTCCAAGGTATTAATCTGGGAACTATTCAAGTACCCTTGTAGCAATAAGGACAACCTCTGTAACAAAAAGGGCAACCTTCATTGCAGCAAGGGTCATCTATGTAGCAGCAGGGGCAGTTGATTCCACAACAAGGACAACTACAACAATCGCAGGGGAAACCCTTGCAACAGTTGCAGCAAGCCATGCAGCCGTAGATGCAGTATGCTCCATAAACCTACCAGCCTATGCCTTTGTAAGGTCAACCTCTGCAGCCACAGGGACATTCTTTGCAGCCGTAAGATCAACCCTTGTAGCAGCAGAACCAACCCAGGCAACAACAACCCTTATATACATATCAATAGGGTCAACCCTTGCAAGGACAAGGTCAAGGTCAAGTCCTACAGTAGCATGCCCAAAATCCTAATGTCCAACGGTAACAGGTTATGAATCCTTTTGTCGAAGGGCAACAAATCCAAAATCCCTATGTCCAAGGATAGCAAGTGCAAAATCCTTATGTCCAAGGACAACAGGTCCAAAATCCTCTTGTTTTGGGGTAGTCGGTTCAAAACTCGTATGTTCAAGGACAAAAGGTGCAATATTGGCAGGCTCAACAACCTTTTACCCATACTTTTCTTATCAATAACCTATGGCCGGATAGTTTTAAGGCTTTTAAGGTCAAAATCCTCCCTACGACCAAGGAAACCTACAGTGGGGGCCAAATCAAATGCCATATGGCCAAAGCCCTCCACTCTGGGGACAAACTCCTTACCAGCAGGGATGGGCTCCTCCAGTTGGACCCACTTATCGACCTCCAATGCCTTTTAATACTCAATTGACATTCTTGGCTACACTAGAGTTTCTAGATGTGTCTTGACTCATGAAGGATCCAATTCATCATTCGCCATACTGGCCTCTGGTTCCGTTTGAGATCCCAAGTGATTGTCTGAAGTTCAATGGGAAACAAAAAAGAAGATCCTCAAGCCCAAGTGATGACATATCACCTCTGGTGCTCTTCAAATTCCTACATTGATGATTCTATTTGTCTCTGCCTTTTCCAACGAACCCTTACAGGTGCTGCAGCCAAGTGCTACATCGAGCTCCCTCGAAGTACTTGCCATAACTTCAACTCTTTAGCCATCTCTTTCCTCACGCATTTCTAGTTTCCAATTCTCTATTAAACTAGCACCTATTTGCTTACATCACTCAAGCAAGATACTACAATGCACACCTTCGATCACATCCATGAATGGAGAAGTAGACGTCGCATGATCAAATTCGAGATTGTTTATCAGTTGCTAACCAAATGGTTTACCAAGTCATTCATTGCTCCAATTGCTCACAATATAGCTATGGGTGGATG
The DNA here is from genome assembly GCA_000404065.3 of Pinus taeda. NCBI lineage: Eukaryota > Viridiplantae > Streptophyta > Pinopsida > Pinales > Pinaceae > Pinus > Pinus taeda. Next base: position 4,547 of record APFE031311989.1, on the reverse strand, counting down.
CGTTACTGAAGAACAAGCCATTGCTCATGCCCAGTACTTAGATCTCATTTATTCTCAGTTTGGCACTTTGTATGAGTTATTACTTGATGCTCTGCAACCATCATCTGATCCAACGACATCAAAGTTACAAGCTACATGCCCTGTTGATGGAGTAATTGGTTCAATGTCCTAGACCCCTACAAAATCTTCTTCCAAAACAAAGTCGGTCTCAAACACTGCTTCCAATAGTCCCTCCCAGAATCTGCCTAGCCCTGGTAAAACCTCATAGGTCCATGTTGTTTAGTTTACCACAGTAGACAAATCCTCGAAAGGTCCTCCTAAGTCGTCTACTGGTGATTCTTCACAATGGAAAGCTAAGTATCCGTGCCTCATTTGTGAGGAGGATCATTATACTAAGGATTGTCCCCAATGGTCCGAAGTTAGTCATTTTCTCAAAGGAACCCCAGCTATCGTAATGAGGCATTTTTGTCTCAGCAAACTCAAATGGTAGACCAGTCTCAATCGTTTGCTTCCTCAAGATCTCAAGTGTTCATGATGAGTGCGCCTATTAATGTGTCTACTAGATCAAAATATATCAAACTCCTACTCTGACAACTAAGAAAGAGAAAGAGGCCACCCCTTCTTCTTCTACCCCGATTTCTGGCCTTCTTCATATTGAGCACCCTAACCTTGATTTCATCATTCGACCTCCTTCTCGAGGTGTGCTAAGGAAGTCCTTGTTGAGGATTTGACCCAAGCATTATCAACTATGTCTACTCTCGAGGTACTCCAAAGCTATCCGTATCAGCGGAAATCATTATTGTTGACTATTGGAGGTATTTCTCCTACTGATTCCAATATGACATGTTTTGATCTAGAGAACCGCATTCCGCGACTGTGTCATCAGATTGGATTTCTCATTTAGGTAATCATCAATGAGAAAACCATTCATAGGATTGTCATCGATGAAGGCGCTTTTACCTGCATCATGTCAGTCGCTTGTTGGAAGGCAATTGGTTCTCCTACTTTGAACCAATCCCCTAACACTTTGGAAGATTTCAACGGGCGCGATTCATGGCCATTCAGTGTCTTACCCAACCTTTCCATTACTTTGGAGGGAAAGACAATACACATTGAGGTGGATATTGTTGATGCTAATCTAAATTATAATCTTCTACTCAGACGGAGTTGGACCCATGCCATGCATGTTGTAGCATCCCCCTACTTCCGATTGATTTGTTTCCCCATCAAGGGAAGATTGTCACAGTCGACCAACTATATTTCTTTTCCTCTTCCTCCTCAGATGGAAATGTTCTGTATGTCAAGCACATCGGTGCTCCTTATGAGAGTGTAGGGGCAGGACTTTTTAAAGATTCTTCCATGAGGGGATTTTTTCCACTCCCACCTCCTCATTTTTCCTTTGTCAACATGATCTTGGTCAAATATAATCCTTGGGTCATACCTTCACCGGATCTTGTTGATACCTGTGGTGAGGTTATGCCACTTAATCCTATCGGAATTAATTACGTGGAAATTGTTTCGGCCTCAAGTTCCATTTCCTTTGATTTTCCTATTTCAAGGACATCTCTCGATACATATTCTCAATCCATGTGGCTTGGTGCTTTGGAATCCCTTGATCCCTTAGCCAAGAATTTCCTTACTGATGAGAGTATCATGGAAATAATGTCTCTAGAAGAATCACCTTGGAACGATACTCATCATCATTCCTCATTCTTGCCTAGCCCAGTAGTCATGTTTACTCATCTCGAAGAGTTCTCTTCTCAATTTCCTTCCCTACTGCCTCAGGCATTGATCATGACTCATGAAGTATGGCTGGAGGGAAATTTGGGTAACATTACCCAAATTATGCCAATCGATATTTCTGTGAAGCCTGCTATCATTGAAAATGTCCATATTGGGGTAACTTGTTCTCCAGATGAGATCAAGATCTATACTTGTCTGTTTCAAGAATTCTATGATGTGTTTGTGTGGTCATATGAGGAAATGCTTGGCATTGATCCTAGCATCTTCATGCTAGAAATACCAACTTATCCTCATGAAAGGCCCGTTTCGCAATGGCTCCACCCTGTGCACCCTAGGAAAGCAGCAACTATCAAGGGTGAAGTTGAAAAACTTCTCAAAGTTGGATTCGTTTATCTGATCCCTCTCTGTTATAGACATTTTTGGGTACTTCAACCCCAATCATAAATTTCCATAAACTGAGGGCTCCTAAGTCCCTAAAATTGTTGCTTCATTACCTAAAGGAACAAGGTCAGCTGATTACATCATCTCCCAAAAGTTCTCCACTAAAAACTGCTCATAAATGGTCAAAACTGGACCATACTGAAAACCAGTGCAGGGCTGCGATCATATCACCTTCCCAGTGTACAAGGTGCGATGCATACTGAATGGCTCCTCTGTAGGGTGCGATGGTCAGGAATGGACAAATGGCAGGGAAAAAATGTGAGGTGGAAGATCATGGAATCTTCCAAAAGCTTCCCCTCTAACACTTGCCTCTCTGTTTTCGACCAGGGATGAGTAAGAGATCAACATTCTCCAAGTGGAAGTAGGAACTATCAGAGAGAGGACACTAATAAAGACCCCATAAGATGACTCACCTCCCTTCAATCATCTATATATGGATCCCTCATCACAGAGATCCAGAGGCTGGAATCTTGTATCTAGTAGAGAAGTGTTGTTGGTTTTCTGGTGTATATTCATAGTGTTGGGTGATCTAAGCTTTACTTGAGGTGAAGAAGGGCTTTCTTGCTGGAGGATGATGCTGGGTCAGAACATATGGTTGTAATCCTCTTGCTACTTTTCATCTTAATAAAGCTATTCAATTTTCCTCCATATCTTGTATGTTTACTTATATAATGCATTTGTATGGTGTTAACACACATCTGGTCCTGTGTTATTTATGAATATAGATCTTTGTTCTTCGATAGTAGTATGTTGTTGTGATTCCACATGTGCTCTTTGAAGCTGGGCAGATGAAGAAGAAGCGGCGAAACTCTATCAGGAAGGAGAGGAAATCAAGCGCAAGACTAAGGTTGGTCTCCTTTGTTCCACTCCTATCTATTGTCATAAAGGAAAGCGAAAGTAGACTTTACTTGTTTATTTCTAAGATAGCTACCAGTCTTAGTGGGAATAGAATCATCCGAGTGGACACTATTCCTTGTAACAAATGGTGACTCCACTAGGGAGTGACTAGATTGTTTGTTAGCATATCTTTGTTTCTTTTATAAACTTACAGGCGGAGCCTGAAGCCAAGCCAGCTAGCCTTCGAACTGCATTTGTTATACAAATGCAAATTAGATCAATGCTACTTCAATCTATCTCCAGGTTTTGTTTATGAATTAAACAATCAATCTGCAAACAATCTAATTTCCATAAGTGGTGGCTCTAGTAACCTCCTTAGATCTACCCCTGTGATTTACATATACTGAACATCACTTACTCGGCCTAAATCCCTGAACTGAATTGCAAATTCTAAGAAAAAACTCGTTCAAATTCTCACACTGGTACCATCACACCCTGCCTTCAAGGCAGTCTGTATGCATCGCACTTCCCGAGTGCAGTAGGTGCGCTGCATACTGAATTCACAGTGTGACAGGTGCGATGGTCAGGGAAGGTTAACTTTACCTTCAGACTTTGGTTTTTCCTAACTGTTTTCAGTCCTACTTAGGAGTTTTGATGTCTGTAGTTAGTGTATTTCTATGAAAACCCCCTTCTCTTACATCACTCTGCCTCCATAGTGCAAGGAACTGTAAGTGTTTTTATGTATTGTGCGCCATTTTCAGTTCTCTTTTGCAAAAAAGTAGCATAGTCGAACTATCGTCTCTTGATCTGAAAGTGTCGTAGCTGTCGTTTTCAGTCATAGAAGACAATCCAATTGTTCTTGATAGTCAATTATACAGTTACTATTGCATATGATTTGAATTAATAGTTTTTAAAGTGTCGAAAAGAAATTTTCATTTCGAAATCAAAAAGTGTCTCTCTTACCTTCACTTCATCTTGAAAAGAAATTTGTTGAGTATTGTCACTTTGAAAATAATTCAGATTTGCACATAGCTTTCTTATCATCATTCATACATTAAGAAGGCTGAAAACAAATACATGCATGTGCATTTGCATTTTGGCTGCTTGGTTTGATTTAGGACAGTGCATTTAGCGTGTGCTTCGTGCTCTTTGCTGAAAGATTCTTAACTTTCTTTCCTTAGTAGCTAGGATTTTCACTGTCAAAAGAAGATTAAATGTTTGTTTATCATCTTAGACTGAATTTTAGGAATTGTATACACATCACGCGGTGAACCTGAAAGGCGAATTTTTAAAGAAAGATCAAATTAAAATAAATTTAATGAATCTAACAACACTTTGGAACCTAACACACAACATCTAGAGGTGTAGGCTAGAGACGTATTTCAGCGTCGTAAAACCTGGTAACTGTTGCTTTCATTGTTGGTTGGGTGATTCCTCCACTCTGAGATGGCAAGTGCCAGTATGGACTTGTGCTCCCACGTACCATCGAGTATATTTTGGGAGACCACAATAGGCTGCATCCTTTA